>SNQJ01S0060615.1:0-42180 GCA_010110895.2 Picea sitchensis | reverse complement strand
AGAAAAGATGGGCCCTCAAGGGCCATGCTCAAGTCAATCTGCTCTCGTACTCCATGTCTAGGACCATGTGGGCCTCGATACATGATCTCCTAGTTATCCCTAGATATTGGGGATAACATGCCCAATACAATACATTGAGATTTTTTCACATCTACGACCCATGCTACAAATGAATGTAGAGAGTTGGATGTGCTTGCCGACAGATTAGACTAGACAACATTCAAAATAAATGAAACCCCCCAAGGACCTGGAAGAGGGAAGGCAGGTGGGGTTGGAGGTGGATTAAAAGGAGGAAGAAACGAAGGAATAGGGCAAAGCCGATGTTACAACTGCAATGAATAAGGTCACTTGGCCGGAGACTTCCCTCACCCAAGGCGATCATGGTGCTCTCACTGTGGGAATAATGGGCACGCAACTAAAGACTTCCCAGAACTGATCGCGAAATGGGAGGATCGAGTTCGTCAATGAGAAGATAATATAATAATATCATAATTAAAAAATGGAATCAATGGAAACCTACCTAATATTAACATCATTAATCATGGAGGAGCTAAAACTAGGGAATATGCAGACAGTCATCATAATATTCAAAAAGATGTTCCCAAAGATGATAGCTATGGCCTAGTGAAACAAAATTTGTTTTTCAAAAATGAAATAGAAACATTTAAGAGCATCCCCACTCTAGAAATAATGGAGAATACCCCTAAATTCACCTCTCAACCTAACCTTGTGCAAGCCCCTACCTCACCACCGATACCTAGAAACTCTGCAATTCCAAGGAGACACTATGAGCAGTCTCAAAGTGTAATCAATCTCTGGTTTCAATTGTTCTTTGATATACTAGGGGATGACCAACTTATGGAGAAGTTGAAAAACACTTTGTACCTAATATTGGGAAATGAGGGAACCCCAAAAGCCATAGTAAGGACCAACCTTCCTGAGAAGAATACCCAAAGAATCTAGAGAAGAAAGGTGCGAACATGAAACTAATTTAGGTTAGAAGCCCAACTAGATGATTTTGAAATCAAAGATGTTGTGCTAGATTTGGGATCTGATGTCAACATCCTACCCAAAAATATGTGGGAATATTTGGGAAAACCTCAGTTAGTATATTCCCCATCCAATTGAGAATGGAAAACCAATACTGCAGTTTCCCAGTAGGAAGGCTGGAAAATGTGGAAATAGATGTTGCGGGAGTTAAAACCACAACTAATTTTGAGGTAATTGAAATCATGAGAGATAAGGATCCCTACCCTTCTCTACTCAAAATTTATTGGGCATACGACAACTATGCCATCATTTATCTAAAGAGGGACACCATGATGTTTGAAGCAGATGTGATAAAACTAATTCAATCCTTAGATCCATGTTTAGGGCCTAGATACACTGAACAAGTGGACCACAATATGGAGTCAGATGCTCTTGACCAATTATACACCTGTTGAGCACTCAACACAGCCTAAAAAAAGAACGCCTTTGTCAATTTTTTACTTTTTTGGTTACCACTTGATCTTCTGCACTGTCTGATTCGATTTCATTTTTGAAAAAATGTTTTTTCATTGCTTATTTTCATGATTCTCATCACCTATTTAGTTTTTATTGAACTTATGAACCTCAAGACTAAAAAGACCTTAAACACCTCAATAAAGAATCGGTAGCCAAAAACTTCACCGAACGCAATCAGAGTTGACATCGGAAGGAATTCAAAGAAGGAAAAAGAACCACTTGGAAAACCTTAGTCATTGAGTATCAATCTCCATCGGCATCGACAAAAGAAAGTTTTGGTTTGTGAATAAAAATATCGTCGATAGCTGATTCCTCTTCGGCATTAGTAAAAAATGGGAGGGGATGGGATTTAATGAAGAACAAAAAGACATCGCCGATAGCCAATGCCTGACGTGATTTATCGAAATAGGGGAAAACCTAGAAGGATCACAACAAACATTATGACCACGATAAAAGTTATTCCCGATCACCGATCCCTGATTCATTTTCAGAATCGAGACTTTTTTAAAGGATTCGATCCGAAAATCACTTTGATAGGTTTTTCGCCAACCGTCGATCATGTGATTTTCGGCATCGACAAGCTAAGGTTTGCTCTAGAATGAATAGCTTAAGGAAAATCCTAACTTCGATCAATAAATTAAGTCACTGGTCTTCAACGCCACGTGTCTTTACCAGGTAAGAGGGTCATACAGTTTAGTTCCATCTCGATTTATCCTTGGTTTCATAGGTCTGAGTCACACCTCCGAGGAAGCATTGTCGTGTCATCAATGTACGGTAAGATCGATCGGCGTCGAAACTTTTTGTTGGAGGTTATCAATGAAAATGTTCATAGCACACCTCCAATCCTTGATCCACCCACTGAGAGAGCGACACAATGGGATGCTTTGGCATTAGATACAATCGTATTTTGAGCATTTAAGGAGCTAATTAACACCTGATATCGCATTAGTTTCTACCTCATGCACTAATCAAAACAACTGTTTAAAATCACCGATAGAGCACATCACCACCTGCGCCTATGCCATCAAACCATGATGAATTTAAGTTCTAGATATTCGGCGATAGATTTATTAAAAATTCACTCATAACTCGAATTGAATGGGTGCTGTGACACGATAAGATATTTCTTGTTTAAAATCTCTTGATCCGTTGTAAACGAAATCATTCTGTGTGTAAGAGAATTCTGGAGCATCCGAAGGAGAAAGACTAGAAACTCGAAGGTTGTATCGATCATGTGATTATCAAAATAACCAGGTTTTAACAAGATTCAGAGGTATGTATCCTATTCTGTAAATTCGTTGGCTGTAATTTTTGTATGTGAGTTTCTCAGTTTTTATATACTCCCTCAATGTCTGTTTAAGTTGCAGGAATGATTCCGCCAAGAAATCCAACCACCAGACGCTCACCAAGAGAACCAAAGATGAAAGAACTAGAGATGGGTGAAGGTTATTCTCACAGAACCGCGAGGAAATTTGAGTACGCCCCTAGGCCAGAGCTTGTCATCAAGACAACAACAAAAAAGGTTTTTGTCTAGCCCCCGGCCTTTTGCGATACAGAGGAAAGAACCGGGTCCAAGATGGTTCTGCCACATTGGTGGGATCTCTTTAATAATATTAGCCAAGAATATTATCCAGAATATATCCCACACAGTGATCCAGACGTAAGGGCGCTCGATGACCAGGTGTTCCCAAACATCTGACTGTCGTATCTACATATGGTGGCAAGAAAAACCCCCATTTTTCCCTGCATAGAATACCTGAAGTGGCTCATCGACCACACAGATAGACATAAGTGTTTAATCAATGATTACAATGGTGAGTGTGGATTGTAAAGAACTATTTCAGAGCTACCTTAATTGAGAAGTCATGTTTAGGACCAGAGACAAGTTTGTGTTTTTCATCAAAAGCGTGTGTGATTGGATATGAAGAAGAATTATTTCTGATTTTATCTCATGAATGGATGTTGTAACGAGTAAGAGCCTCTAAATCTATTGATAAGTTATCTGATTCAATATTTTTATAGTTCTTGTCTTTAATGATGAAAAGTAAATCATTGTGTTAATGTGTGATCAATGATTAGAGCTAAGGAAACTATTTTTCTTGCATCATTTATTGCATGTATGTCTTTTTCTAATAATCATGTCTCAGTCAACAATTGGAACACTAGCAGGTTAATGTATTAAGTACTAGGCTTTTTGTAGGTGGAAGATTCATTGTTTGCATGCTTGAGTATGAGGGTTATCCCGAGCTCAGCCTTCTTCAGAAGTTAAGTTCTTTTCCCTTTGTTACCTAGCTGGTTTATACTAGAATTTATCTTGTATCGGTCCCACCTATAAGAGAAAATACAGAAAAGAGAATGTTTGAATCGAAGGAGGAGTTTTCACAAGAAGACATCCTATCAATCACTACGTAAATCCCATTGATTAATTGGCTAGATTGCAAGATTTGGAGAACCATTCCACCATTAAACGTTGCAGATTCTGATTGGGCCTCGATGGCAGGTTTGGTTCCTACTATTGAATTGAAGGGATACAGGACCCCTCAACATAATTGGTGCTAGAAGGTGGGCCTGAAGAATGAATGGCTAACAATATTTTTTACAGATTTTTTCACACAAGTTGTAGATTCAAAACAACTCACATGCATGGCTAGTCATTCTCAAGATATCCCACACACACTGAGTACTCCTGAAATGCGTAACTCACCCCAGAAAGAGGAAGAACATCTATTATCTGAGATACCTTATGCTCTTCCTCACGAGTAGTTGAACCAAATCAGAAGAATCACAAGAGATTACGCCCGAAAAATCAGAGCACTGCCATTAGCTCCATTACTTCCTTGTAGAAAACAAGTAAGCAGACCAGTGGTTGATACCCCCAACCAAGTTTGTGTGCACGCAGTAGAATACTAGATAGATTTCACCCTCACCGAAATCAAACACCCTCTTAATTTAATCCCTAAAACACCAGTCGACAACTGCTCTAAGCCCAATGATTTTTCAGACGAGGAAGGGTTTAACTTAGAATGCTCAGTTTCAGGATCAGACGACATGCAAGATAACAATGATCATAATGAATAAAGGGGTAACCCACCTTAGAATAATCAACCTTGGTTAGCCAAAGATTCTCTAGCCATCCCTAGATGAGTACATAACCTTCCCCGACATCCAGAAAAGTTACTCCCTAAATTTGACCCTGAAACCTCAAGATTGTTGGAAGACCATATCAAAAAATTCATACTAGCTATCAGACTGATGAATTTCCAACATGAAGACGTAGTATGAAGGATTTTCCCTTATACTTTTGAGAACTCGGCCTCCACGTGGTATTTTAACTTACATGTAGGATCCATAACTAGTTGGACGAAGTTTCAAAAGGATTTTCTAGATAAATTTGCAGAAGAAACCACTATAGGATCTTTGATGGCCGAGTTGTTCTTCACCACCATGAGTTAAAAGGAGAAGGTTAAAGACTTTAATCAACGGTTCGCCACTATCCTAAACAAATTTCAACCCGAAGCTGAACCCACTTAGGAGTTGCAAGTCGAAGTATATGCTAATGCTCTCCTAGCTTCTATTTCCATGTTTGTGAAGAGGGTTGCCAAAGAAACCTTAGCTGAGAATTTTGAACAAGACAAAACAATAGAATTCCAAATGAAGGGATGTAAAGAAGGCCAGGTCTCACTAGTTAAGAAGGAATTTCAACCTCCTCCTAGGAGAGGACTCCTATTTACTATACCCCCAGGGAAACAAACATAACAGGGTTATGAAAAGGGAAGTGGAGACATAGAAGACCTACAACGCATGGTTAAAAAATTGTCAAGAAAAATCATAGACATGAAAAGAAGTGCACGGGAAGGAAACCAAGGCTAGAGGCACTATAAAAAATTTTTAAAAATAAATCCAACTTTCAAAGCAATTGAACCCCCCCCAACCAACTTAAACATCGATTTGGGAAATGTAGCATTTGACTCTTTCTGTACCTATCACCAAGAGAAACACTTTGAAAGAGACTTCCCACAATGGGTGCATGCCATGAATTTGATGGCCAACTAGTTTCTAGATGAGGTTTCCCTAACTGAACAATCATGTGTCTCAGTTATGGATATGGCTGATCATGAGGAAGTTGATCCACCAGAAGAAACAACCATGTTGATATGGGACCCTGACCTACCAATTCCTTCTGATGGCCTATTTGAGGTTCAAGAACCAACAACAGAAGTCTTGGCTGTGAAAACATGAAGTAGAGGTTAACCTGTCTCAAATAACCTTACTACGACCCAAACTTCGGGAGGAAAACCAGCTCCTGATCACCTGAAAGCACCTTTTTTCCCTCAAAGAAATCTTATAAACATCGATACACGAGAATCGCCCAAGATAGACTACAACATAGTAGAATATTTGAAAAAGTTGAAGGAAAATATATTGGTCATGGACATGTGTAGAATCCCTCAACAAAAGGACTTTCTGTTACAAGCATTGAAATCAATAGAAAATCCTACAACAAGCACTGACCAAGGATAAAATATAACTCCCACAGATCTAAAAAATAAACCAATTGTGAATGCCTTCTCTGAAGATATGAATGGAAAACCTTTTGTCCCACCATTCCTTTTGACATTTGAATTCTTCAACATAAACCTCCATAAATATTTGGTTGAGTTAGGAGCATCCTCTAATGTTATTCCCTTGTCTATTTGAAAGAAATTAAATGCATACCCTCTCAAAAGTGATAAACATGTGATACAACTAGAAAGAACCCGGGTAGATGTTATGGGGGAACTCAAAGATGTAATGATCAGGATGGTGGCTCACCCAAAAAAAATTCAAGTAATTGACATCATTGTAGTAGATATCCCAGAATCTTATGGATTTCTATTGAGTCGAGATTGGTCTGAGAAGTTAAATGGATACTTTAGTACAGACTGGGCTCACCTTTGGCTTCCATTAAAGGGACACACGAATATGATCATAATTGATAGGGAAAGATATTTAAAACCAACTGTCACCGACCTAGAAACCCCTAATGAACCCTCATCGACATATTTCCCCATGCTAGGAAATTATTCCTGTGACTTCGAGTTTGGGAATTTCTCCCCCCTCTCATCTGACATCCCTCTTACTCAAAACTCTGAAATAAGTTTTGAAGAAAATTTTCCAACGATGACGGAGGAAACCCTCTTCTTTTAGAAACAAGCGTTAGAAACCACTGAACATATAGGAGGAAAGGATGAAAGTGATAAGAAAGAGTAAGATGATAGATTTTGCCCAAAATTTTGGACCTTATACTTTGATGGATCTAAATTGCAAGAAATTTCAGGGGCAGGGTGCATCCTCATTGATCCAAAAGGTAAATGAAATTTCCTATCCTGTAGACTAGAATTTGAATTCACAAACAACACCGCCGAGTATGAATCTCTAGTACAAGGGATAAATAAAGCCATAGACTTAAACGTTAAAGAATTGAAGGTTTTAGGAGATTCTAAAATCATCGTTAGACAAGTAAGGAACACTATACATTTGAACTCTCTCCACCTAAGAAATTACCAACAGGAAGTACACAGACTAATAGAATGTTTTGAATACTTCAACATTACAACGATCTGCATAACAAAGAACACTCTCGTTGATTCTATGGCCACTGCTACCTCAAGGTTATCCCCTCTAGAAGACTACAAAGCCTCTCGATTCACTGTGGAGCTACTCTACAAACCATCGATGCCCAAAAATATTTCTAATTGGAAGGTCTTTGAAGGAGATGAATAGATCATAAATGTTTTGACCAATCAAGATAATTTTAAAGAATTAACCATTGACGATGAAGCATTTCAGGAGAAATTAGCAGAAATCAATCCTCATACAGATCAACCAACCGACAAACCAAGGTCTCACACGATACTAAAAGGGGTATCCAATTTAGAAAACCTTTTTGACTTAAGAGAAAGATTCAAAGGGTCAACTAACACAAAGAGGGGGAGTTCATGTCCCATGCATGAAACTATAAATCTAGGAACCCAGGAAAACCCCAAGAATATAAATCTCGGCAAGACAATATCTAAAGAGGAAAGAAAGGCCTATCTCAAACTTTTTAGGAAATATCAAGATGTCTTTGCCTGGTCCTACCGAGATCTGAAAACTTATGACACTCGTATCATTCAACACGTAATCCCGTTAAAGCCCGGAGTGAAACCTTTCCAACAGAAGCTTCGGAAGTACCACCCATCCCTGGAGCCTCTCATGTGTTAGGAGTTAAAGAAACTACTAGATGCCAAGATCATCTTCCAGGTTAGACACTCTGCATGGGTAGTAAATTTGGTGCCTGTGAGTAAAAAGTCTCGGGAGATCATGTGTAGATTTCAGAAACCTCAACAGAGCTTCAGAAAAGGACAACTACCCAGTCCCACCAATGGAGTAACTCTTGCAGACCATGTCTGGCTCTGAGATTTTCTCCTTGCTAGACGATTTTTCAAGCTACAACCAAGTTCTAGTTTCAGAGGAAGATTGTTTGAATACTACCCTCCAAACCAAGTGGGGAACATTTTCTTATAAACGCATGACCTTTTGGTTGATCAATGTAGGAGAAACCTTCCAGAGGGCCATGGATGTAGTGTTTCAAGGACTAATCAACAAGTGTGTAGTATTCGATTTGGATGACGTGACTATGTATTCAAAGAATGGAGAAGATCACATCCAACACTTAACCGACAGTTTCTAAAGATGTAGCAAATATGATATATCCTTAAACCCTAAGAAAATTGTTTTTGGTGTCAAGGAAGGTAAATTTCTAGGTCATATTATATCTCAAGCAGAAATTTGCATAGACCCAAAATGGATTGGGGCTATAGATCAACTCCCATTACCCCACAACAAAAAGGCTATGCAATCCTTCTTTGGGAAAATTAATTTTGTGAGGAAATTCACCCCCGATTTCGCTGAAACGATCAAACCCTTACAAAAAATGATCCATAAAGATGTTGAATTTAAGTGGGATGATGAACGGAAAATTTCTTTCAACAATATTTAGACTACAATATCTCAAGCCCTAGTGATGTGAAGTCCCTATTTTAGAAAATATCTCTTCCTCTATACTTTTGCCTCCAACCAATCACTAGCTACAGTATTGACTCAGAAGGATGATGGAAACAACGAGGCCCCAGTATCATTCATGAGCACTAATCTCCAGGGGGCCGAAATAAATTACCCTGCTATAGACAAGCAAGATTATGCAGTATACAAGACATTGAAACACTTCATATCTTACATCCTGAAGAAACATACCAATTTCATCCTGCCTCACCCTGTAGTATGATCCCTATTCACTCAATAAGAGATGGGGGAAAGAAGAGAAAATTGGATGGCAGTAGTCCAAGAATTTGATCTAGATATAAAACATGCTAAACTGGTTAAGGGACAAGGGTTATGAAAACTGGTAGCTGAAGCCCAAGACCAAGTAAATGATGACCCTGGGTGGGAGAATGAATTGGCATTATGGTGCGGTGAAGCTTCATACATCTCCCCAGGGAAAGCGTTTTTGTATGAGAAACTAACTTATCTCTTGCATCATGGAACTTTCCTACAAAACCTAAATCCTAGGGAAAGGAGAACCCTTGGGTTAAAATCAACACAATATTGCCTCATAATTTCAGTGCTCTTTCGTGTTAATTATGATGGGGTACTTTTAATATGACTCGAACGTGAAGATCCAGATAAAGTTTCGAAGGAGCTCCATGATGGTCCTGTATGTGGACATTTCACAGGAAACACCACTGCTCATAAAATACTGAGAGTTGTCTATTATTGGCCTACTCTATTCAGGGACGCTCACACATACGCTAGAAACTGTAAAACTTGTCAAATAAGCACGGGGAGGGAAAAGAGAGAAGTTATCCCACTCCAACCTGTGGTCATTTCTAGTCCATTCGAGCAATGGGGGTTAGGTATCATAGGATAAATTACACTGAGTTATTCAAAACAACATAGATACATAGTAATTGCCACACACTATTTCATGAGATGGGAATAGGCCATCCCTCTGACTCATGTAAACGAAAAGGTGGTGATCCGATTCATAGAACAAAAACTGATCACAAGGTTTGGTGTGCCTTCCGTTCTTGTTTTTTATAATTTCGCTTACTTTTCTTCCACCTTATTAATAGAGTTTTCTCTAGATAAAGGAATCATAATCATATACTCTGCAAACTACTATCCACAGGGGAATAGAGTGGAAGAATCAACCAATAAGAACCTAGTGAGGATATTAAAGAAAACAGTTGCAGACAATCAAAGGAATTGGCACAATTCACTCCATAACGCTTTATGGGATGATAGAGTAACACCCAAGGAATATATAGGAAATTCCCTGTACTTTCTGGTATATGGAAAGGAAGCCATTCTCTCGAACGAGCTATATCTTCTATCTCTTCAAATTTCTTAGGATTCTAGAGGAAAACCCTCATCAGTCATGCAACAAAGAATTGATACCCTCCTCATGCTAGAATAAGAAAGGGAGAAAGAAAAATAAAAGTTCCTAACTCATCAACAAATATTTAAAAGGTGGTTTGATAAGCATAAGGCTAAAGAGAAGAATTTTGAAGTGGGAAACTTAGTCCTAAAATGGGATAGAGAAAATGGGCCGAAAGGAAAATATTCTAATTTTGAGAATCTATGGATTGGACCTTTCCAGGTAGCCGAGAAAATTGGGGTAGGCACGTATCGGTTGAAGAATATGAGGGGGGAACTTGACACCCTCCCAATGAATGGCCAAGCCCTAAAACAATATTTCCATTATATATATGTATGTATGTATGTATGTATGTATAAATAAGGATAAAAATGTGTGGCTATGTTTTCATGACGTTTTTCTTTGAGATAGGTTGATTGCGGAGTTCATTTTTGTTTTTGTTTCTTATTATAAAACTTATGCACTTCTTATGTCCGTGTTTAGAAAAACATTGGTTGACCTCAATTTACGCGATATGACGAACTATGTTCCTAACTCATCGCTTACATACAACACAAGAAGCATTGGGAGACCTGCGGTTGTTTTAAATGTTTTTCTATCTAACTTGTAGATGAACAACCTTGGAAAAATGATGAAGTGTCTGGCTAGTGGTCTGGTAAAACCTCAAGGGAAAGGTGGTAAGATGGAAAGGACTACATGTACCTCAAAGACAGAGCTATCAAAAATTCAGCTTAACCATATCATTTTGCAAATAACAGACGTCCTCCTCTCCCACTCGCTCAGGGAATTCTTCCGAAATAAAATCAACTATATAAAATGAGTGCACAATAGGAGAGGGTATGAATATAACTCCTCCAAGGCTATGGATGCTCGTTGGTAGTGGATCAAGGTCTGTGACGTCAGGGTGACTCCATTGGGGCTATGGATGCTCACTGGTAGCAGAGCAACACCGTAGCAAGTGAATAATGATAAATAAAGGGCCTGGGGTCAATGAATTCTTTACTCGACTCTTGTCAAAGGAGATGTTAGTCGGGTTTACAAGAAACGGAAGTGGAACAAAGGTTGAAAACCCTACAGGTAGACCCAGATGCATCAACTAGGGAGTTTCAAATGCAAGGATAAAATAGGCCCCAATAAAAAACCAATTAAGTTCTTAACCAACTTTTCAATCTGCTGAGCTCGAGGTAGGAACAAAGTTTTTTTTTTCACCCAGTAATTCGCCATTTTTTGAGTACTCAACACACCCTAAAAAAAAGCCTCTATCAATTTTTTACTTTTTTGGTCACCACTTGATCTTTTGCACTATCTGATTCAATTTCATTTTTGAAAAAATGTTTTGTATTTGCTTATTTTCATGATTCTCATCACCTATTTAGGTTTTCTTGAACTTATGAAACCTCGTGACTAAAAATACCTTAAACACCTGAATAAAGAATCGATAGCCAAACACTTCACCGAACGTGATCATGGTCGACATCGGAAGGAATTCAAAGAAGAAAAAAGAACCACTTGGAAAACCTCAGTCATCAAGCACTGATATCCATCGACATCGACAAAAGGAAGTTTTGGTTTGTGCATAAAGATATCGCCAATAGCCAATTCCTCTTTGGCATCAGTAAAAAATGGGAGGGGACAAGCTTTAACGAAGAAAGGAAAGACATCGTCGATAGCTGATGCCTGACGTTCTTTATCATAATCGGGGAAAACCTAGAAGGATCGCAACAAACATTCTGACCACGATAAAAGTTATTCTCGATCGTCTATCCCTAATGTGTTTTTGGCATCGAGACTTTTTTAAGGGAAATGATCTAAAAAGCGCTTTGATAGGTTTATCACCAACCACCGATCCTATGCTTTTCGACATCGACAAGATAAGGTTTTCTCTAGAACGAATAACTTAAGGAAAATCCCAACTCCGATCAATACAAGCGAATTAAGTCACTGGTCTTCAACGCCACGTGTCTTTACCAGGTAAGAGGGTCATACAGTCTAGTGCCATCCCAAGTTATCCTTGGTTCCCTAGGTCCAAGTCACACCTTCAAGGAATTGTTGCCGCATCATCAATGTATGATAAGATCGATTGGCGTCGGAAATTTTTGCAAGAGGTTAGCAATGAAAACGTTCATAGCACACCTCCGATCCCCGATCCACCCACTGAGAGAGCGACATGATGGGACGTTTTGGCATTAGATATGATCATATTTTGATCATTTAAGGAGCTAATTAACACCCAATATTGCATTAGTTTCTACCTCATGCACCAATCAAAACAACCATTTAAAATCATCGATAAACCACATCACCACCCGTGCCTCAGTCGTCAACCCAAGATGAATTTAAGTTCTAGATATTCGGTGGCATATTTATTAAAAATTCACTCATAACCCGAATTGAATGGCTGATGCGACACAGTAAGATCTTTCCTATTTAAAATATATTGAGCCATTGTAAACAAAATCATTATACACGTAAGATAATTCCGGAGCATCTGAAGGAGAAAGACGAGCAACTCAAGGCTGTATTGATGTAGTGATTGTAAAAATAAACAGGTCTTAACAAGCTTCAGAGGTATGTATCCGAGTCTGTAAATTTGTTGGCTGTAATTTTTGTATGTGAGTTTCTTGGTTTTTATACAGTCCCTCAAATTCTATTTAAGTTGCAGTAATGATTCCATTGATAAATCCAACCACCAGTCGCTCGCCAAGAGAACCAAAGCTGAAAGAACCAGAGATGGGCGAAGGTTCTTCTCCAGGAACCGCAAGGAAATTTGAGTACACCCCTAGGCCGAAGTCTTTCGTCAAGACAACAACAAAGAACATTTTCGTCCAGCCCCTAGCCTTTGGCAATACAGAGGAAAGCATCGCATCCAAGATGGTGATCCCACATTGGGGGGATCTCTTTAACAAGATTAACTAAGAAGAGTACCCAAAATATGTCCCACACAGTGATCCAGATGTAAGGGCGCTCGATGACTAGGTGTTACCGAACATCCAATGGTCGTATCTACATATGGTGGCAAGCATAACCCCCATTTTTCCCTACATAGAAGTTATGAAGTGGCTCATCGACCACACAGACACACATAATTATTTAATCAATGATGACAATGGCAGGTGTGTCAGAGTTTTCCTCCCCGGTAGAAGTTCAGAAGTATTACAAACTCAGAGACCCAGAGGAGCGACTAAGCATAGATTTCGTCGTGAATTTATACGAACACCACGACACCAGCCGAGTGATGGCCTCATGTTGGAGGGAGGACATGAAGTTTAACAACCAGAGAACTGGTTGATATGGGACAACTAACTTAAGGGAGCCATATGTCTATTTGATGGCTCTCATTTGTCGATTGTACGGAGAGAAATATCACTCCAGGTTTTTAGAGGCATGGATGCCTTTGGCATACACAATTGCGATTATTAGGTGCAACTTCAACTGGGGAGAAATAATCTCCAAGAAGCTAAGCATCTATGTGTAGCAGGCCTAGGTGCCGAAGGAAGGGGAAGCACCAACGTTTTACATGGCTTCATACTTGCTCGATGTCATGTGTGCTAGAAACATATTTGTTGACATGAATTTGAGCTAGCATGTTGCAGAGCTCTCGGTCCACGTCTACTTTAACATGCTATGGGAAAACATGTATAAGAAATCCTACTCCCTCATCGACAATGAATTCATCGCCCAAATTTATTTTATTCTTTTTTAAGAAAGAATTCCCAAGGCTATCGACGGGAGCCAAAAAGATGATATCCAAGGTAGGCCACTGGTATTTGGACGAGTGCACCACCTACATCAGGGTGTTTGGGGCCACCGGAGCACCACATATCCTACTAGCTCATGTCCCAGACCAGCTGGTAGTAGGAGAAATATGTTATCAAACCATCTTGCAAGGCTACAACTCCACCCTGGTCAAGGACAAGAAACGTGATTTCATACCCTATGGTTTCCATGTAGCGTTCTACTTGGTAAACAACACCGCTCAAGCCAAACAATAAGGGATGAGCCAAATCGAATTCATATTCCCGACGGGAATATTTCACAAACATGATCCAAAGGGCCTGGTTCTGCAACATGCTTCACAGGTGTCATCCTTCTGGTCATATGCTCATGACAAGTTTGAAGACAAAGTCTTTACAGAGAACACATAGGACTGGGATGAGGTGGTGCAAAGGATGGCTAACCCAAAAATGACTAGGTTCAAGGCCATGAGCATGGATGAACAAGAGGAAACTATAGAGTAGTCGACTCAAGAGGCCCTCAGATCCAGGGAATAAATCAGAGTGGTAGAGGCCATAGAGGTGCAGAACAGAGGACTGACTATGACACCAGAGGCACAGGCAAGGGGTTTGAGCCTAATGAAACAGGCACAATGAGTAATTTATTAGTTGTGGAACAACCCAGACCTTGTGGAAATGACAAGGGTCCCTACCGACAATCTAGTTGAGAGTTGGGTAGGTCCAAGTGACCCAGAGCTAATACAAATTAACGAAATTGTCGGGTTAGATAACCCTGAAGTTACAAAGCCACATGCCAGATCACCAGGGGATGTTTCAGCTGAACCAGAGATAGCAAGGACATCGTGGAGAGAAATTGCACCAAAACCCCTCCCCAAATTAATAACAATCTATGATGATGAGGAGAGTTCATAGGTGTGCTTGGTGACTCTATTGCAGATCAGAGAGAAAAAGGAACCTGAGAAGGCATCTTCCCCAGCTGTCGATGCTCAAATTTAAGGCCTTCCATAGAATGACCAAGAGGTCGAAATTGCCTTAGACACTGAGCTACTCAATGTACTGAAGACCCAAGTGGATAGCCCAAAGGATGAGCTAGGGTCGGGCGAACAAGAAGAAGAAGTTCCACAGCAGGAAATCAACATCTCAATGGTTGATTATCAAGTACCGAGCCTTCCCTTGATGCTTCAATTTTAGTCGTTACTTTACCTCCCGATGAGAAACAACTAGAGGCCAAACCTTTGAAACACACGGAAGAGGTTCAAGAACCTAGTCTTGAACAAATATACACCGTCGGGAGCCTGGGAAATATGCTTACCTGGGGAGATCAACAAATCCACAAACCTGTGGATGAGGTTGCTGATATACAAGCCATATCCTATGAATGGAAGAGAAAATCCATCGTGAAGAGTACCACAAATAAGAGGAGGCTTACTCTAGATCGCACCATCCTTCTCACCACAGAGGAAAAGGTGATTAACACGAATCATGCCAAGACATCTGATCTTATCGGCACAGGGATGGAAATCATAGATGCCACCCTGGATAGATTGAAAAGGGATGAAGAGGAGTTGGCCATTGCATTGAAGGATTTTGAACATATACGCCGTTTGGCGAAATATTATCAAGACTCCACACAGACCACGATGTTCTTGAGAAGTGAATTCCAATACACCTACAGTAAATTCAAAAATGAGTGGCACCTTTTTCACTAAAGGAATATCCTATTTCCAATAAGACACCCTCATGGAACTGGTGACATCCAAAGATATGTAAATATGGTATGAGAAAGCACACCAAGTAGTGGAAAGGATCGATTACATCAACTTCATTCAGCAGGGCCGAGACGCTGAAGAGCACGACATTCAAGTACTAAGGGATAGCAACATCGATCACATAAAGAAGTCGGCCAAATACTGGGTGAAAATGTCCCAAGAGCCTCATCAGGAAATTCAATAGAAATGGGCCAAGTGTGAAAAAGAGCTCGACCAAGATCAACCAGGTGATGAGAGACATCGACCTCCCATAATTCGTCACACCTGATGACTTTGTCAACTTGTATGACATAGTCAAATTAGATGTCGAACAAGACTCATCGTGGGCTGCGGAGATAGAAAAGATGGCGAACATGGTGTCAATTCAAGTGCAAAATTTCATGAAACACCCGATCAAGGCTCAAACTGTGTTGCAACAATTAAGTAATAGAATAGTCAAATATCAGGCATGATTAGTAGAGATAAAGTAGATCCTTTTGGCCCCAATGGACCAACAGATTCTCGTATGCCAACACATGCGAACATCTCTTCGTCCAATGGTCAGAGTACGAGAAGATTCATCCACTCAAGTGAAACCATTTAATGACTCTTATAAGACTAAGCAATGAAAGTGCCATGTGGATATGTTTTGTTTTACTTAGCTTGCACTTTTGATAGTTATTTTTAGTTAATAATATGTTATAAATAGGAGGATCAACCTGTTAGCAAGAGGTTGTTGGTTTTTGCAATGAACCTCATTTTTGGATTGTAAAGAACTATTTCAGAGCTACCTTAATTGAGAAGTCATGTTTCGGACTAGAGACAAGTTTGTGTTTTTCATCAAAAGCGTGTGTGATTGGATCTAAAGAAGAATTATTTATGATTTTATCTCATTAATGGATGACGTAACTAGTAATAGCCTCTGAATCTGTTGATAAGTTATCTGATTCAATATTTTTATAGTTATTGTCTTTAATGATGAAAATTAAATCATTGTGTTAATGTGTGATCAATGATTAGAGCTAAGGAAACTATTTTTCTTGCCATCGTTTATTGCATGTATGTATTTTTCTAATAATCATGTCTCAGTCAACAATTGGAACACCAACAGGTTAATTTATTAAGTACTAGGCTTATTGCAAGTGTAAGAATCATTGTCTGCATGCTTGAGTATGAGGGTTATCCCGAGCTCAACCTTATTCAGGAGTTAAGTTATTTTCCCTTTGTTACCCAACTAGTTTATACTATCATTTATCTTGTATTAGTCCTACCTATAAGAGAAAATACAAAAAAATAGAACGTTTGAATTGAAGGAGGATTTTTCACAAGAAGACATCATGCCAATCACTACGTAAATCCCATCGATTAATTGGTCAGATCGCAAGATCTAGAGAACCATTCCACCATTAAACATTGAAGACTCTAATTTGTTCGTGGTGGCGGGTTTGGTTCCTACTATTAAGTTAAAGGGATTTAAGACCCCTCAACAACACCATAACAATAGGAATGAGACTAGAATACATAAATCACATTGTTGATGGATTGGTAAGTTGGAGAAGCATATAGTTTGTCGACGAGGATTCAGAAGTAGCATTTAACAGCTGGCATCAAGTTTCATATGAGTGATTTTCAAGACGATGCACGACTGTCAGGGAAATGAGATGGATTGGAACAGAGGTTAGAGAACACCTGACATATGATGGTACCTCAGAGGTACACAATTTTCTTACCATCATGGAAGAGGAAATAGCGACGAATGAAAGGATCTCTTTTCTTGACATATCCTTGCAAGACACCCCCACTAGATGGTAGGCCACCCATAAATCCTGGATTATGGAGTGGGAAGACACAAAACAAGCTATCTAATGTCGATTCCAAAGTAGGGATCAACTGAAAGAAGAGATGAATATAGATTTTCAATATGCGGAACTGTTCGATGGACGGTATGACCCTAAAGTGCATATTGAGCATTGCTTAAAGCAGTCGAGAGTTGTGGAAGTACCCCCTCACCTATGGGTTCAGGTATTTATCCATTCCCTGGGTCCAATCCCAAAATAATGGTATATACATGAGGAGACCAGAAGACAAACAAACTGTTGGCAGACCTTACAAGACCAATTTTGCAAGGAATTCTCCTTTACAAGTAAGCATCCTGAGATCAATACAGTCCTTCAAAGAATCAGGGAAATTCTTTTTACTGACATTTGCAAAAAGAGATCAAGTCCAGTAGTATGTGCTGACTATGCTCATTTTTTTCAGTCTAGTTTGAGTCTTGAAACTAATAAGATACTTGTACCTTGTTGTAAAATTGAGAAAGACCAGGAAAAACCCGTTGATTTAGAAGAGCTTAGAGACTTAACCATTAAAGAAACAGAAGGACGTAGAGAGATTCAGGATACATACCTAGTCACACCTGTAGCTCCTATAACCATCCACTAAAGTTGCATAAATTTAATATAGGGAGTGTAAAGAATCCTAAGATAAATTCTATAGGAGATTACTAAGATGAGCAAACCATGAATGAAGTACACACCCTGTTGTGGGAGCATGAGGACTTGTTTCTAAAAACATTCTCATAAATGAAAGGTATAAAAGGAGCCATGGGAGAAATGAAAATTGAGGTGAAGCCTAACTCAAGCCCTGTGAAGCACAAACCATACTGATTTAATCCTAGAATAAAAGAGAAGGTCAATAAGGAAGTGGAAAAAATGCTTGCCGCACGAATTATTTTCCCAATCGAAGAAGCATAATGGATTAGCCCCATAGTTATCAAGAGTAAGAAAGATGCATAATACATTTAGGTTTGCATGGACTATAGAAGTCTGAATTCTGCATGATCCGTTTCCAACACCTTTCAGTGATGATGTGTTAGATCAGGTTGTGGGAAAAGAATCTTATTCATTTACAGATGGATTCTCAAGATATCATCAAGTCAGAATAGAAGAGGAAGACAAGAAAAAGACCACATTCATAACTGAATGGGGGTCATTTTCATAAAATGTAATGACCTTTGGCTTAAAGAATGCCCCTGCGTTCTCCTCTTGGATAGTAATTGTTGCATTTCAAGAGTTCATCCACAAGTTTTTAGAAGTCTACATGGAATATTGGACGATATACATCCTATTAAAATACCATGTAGGACAAAGTTGATTAATGTTTGATAGATGTCGTGAATTGCAAATATCTTTGAATCTAAGGAAGTATATTTTCTATGTACCACATGGAAACCTGTTAGGCCATATTGTATGCAGAGAAGGAGTCTTGGTAGACCCAGCTAAAGTTGTGGTCATCCTGAACATGCCACCACCTACAAGTGTTAAATTTTTGCGCTCTACACTGGGACATACAGGATATTACCATAGGTTCATCAGAAGATATGAAACTATCACCGCACCTCTACAAAAATTGTTGAAGAAGTCTGAACTATTTCGGTGGACACCAGAATGTGACAAAGCATTCGACATTCTCAAAGAAAAACTAAGTATTGCACCTATCTTGATATTTCCCAATTGGGAAATTGAATTCCGTGTACATCTGGATGCATCGGGTATTTCCCTAGGAGCCATTTTATCACAACCAGAGGAAGGAAATATGGACCGCCCTATCTATTTTGCCAATAGAAAACTTTCACAAGATGAGCGCAACTACAAAACCACCAAAACGAAATGCCTAGCTATGATTTATGCATTAAAAAAGTTTAGACACTAATTTTTAGTCTCTCATTTCATGTTTTTTACTGACCACTCTGTGTTGAAGTACCTAGTTAATAAACCAATACTTGAAAGAAGAATTTGCAAGTGGCTACTACTTTTTCAATAGTTTTTGTTTGAAGTAATTGTCAAACCAGGAAGATGCAATGTAGGTCCATATCACCTTTCTAAGTTGGATTCAGGGGAAAGTGGTGGAGCAGTGGATGATCAGCTCCCATATGCAGGCCTGTTCCGAATTGAGGACATCCTGGAGTATATTGAAGACATTGTTTCCTTCCTCGGTACAGGGACCTGCCCAGAAACATACTCCACAACCAAAAAACAACATATGGTAGTTCGCACAATAGACCATCAACTGATTTCCAGATAAATTTACAAATTGGGACTCGACAACGTCCTTAGGAAATGTGTCTTGAACCATGAAAGGCAAGATATCCTGTGTGAATGCCACAATGGAGTTGTGGGAGGACATGTTGGAGGTAAATATACTACACATAAGGTACTTCAAGCTGGATTATGGTGGGCTACATTATTTAAATATGTTAAGGAGTATGTTATATCTTGTGACACCTACCAAAGAGTAGGAAATCCATCACACAAAGATGAACTACCCCTTCACAGTTAGAGCACTTCAGTATTTTGAGAAGTGGGTTGTTGAGTTTATTGGAATGATCAACCCCCTCGCTAATCACTCAAAGGAAAAATACATCATTATCGCAATGTATTACCTCAAAAGATGGGCTGAAGAAGAGGCATTTCAAGACTGTTCGACAGATACAACTGCTAAATTTATCTTTGATAACATCATCACTCGGTTTGGATGTCCTAGAAGTTTGACCAATGATCAAGGTAGTCACTTTATTAGTAGCACAATCACAATGTTGACAACATAATTCCTTATACAACACCATAAGATAAGTCCATACCACCTGCAAGCTAACGATACAATGGAGGAATTCAATAAAATTCTTGAAAGAGGATTGACAAAAGTATGTTGTGCAAACAGGGAAGACTGGGATGATCGAGTTCCAACAGTCTTGTGGGCTTACAGGACTACCATGAAGAAGCTACACAGGTATACTCCATTTGAGTTGGTTTATGGGAAATAAGTTGTTGTACCTACATATTTTATTAACTCCAGTCTCTATATAGCACAGGGTACACAGATGACATATGATGAATAAATTGTGCAGAGGATTGTAGACTTGCAAGAGCTTGAGGAAGCGAGATTTTTAGCATATTTTCAATATTAAGTCCAAAAGATTCACGCAAGGGGATAAGGTACTACTCTATGACAATCGATATCAGAAGCATCCAGGCAAGTTGCGCATGCATTGGTTGCATCCTTTTATAGCAAGATTTGCCTCACCCTATGCAAAATTGCACATAAGGCCTTTTTCCATTTCCCTATGTAGGCTTGAAGTCCCTTTTTTAAATTCCTAGAGCTAAAAACATTAGTTTTCCACATATACGCGCTCTACCTATAGTACATCATGTGTATACGTAGGTTGCACCACTAAAACCCATGTACATCGGGATTTGTGCCCAAAATTAAAAAAATGGTGTTGGGTTTCCATGTCACGTCATGAGATCTATGATCCTTGACCTTCCATATGTTGGAAACATTCCAACTAGACCCTTCAGTTCCACTTGAAGGCTACAAATGAGACAAATCTGAGCCATGGAAAAGAGGAGAAGAATTCAACTTTGAGAGAAAATTTACTCTGGAGAAATTATTCACTTCATATTGAGTCTACAACCCTTTGTCCTTTTAAGTCTGACCACATTGTTCAGCCCCAAGATCTTCCCTACTTGATTGAGAACCTCATTGTCTCTCTTATATGAGATTTCCTTTGGTGGAGGATTAAAGTGGTGGAGGCCCAGTTGGAAGGAACTTAGTTTCTCAGTTTTGAAACATGCCGACACAGAAGTTTGTAATTCATTCACTTCTAATGATTATATTTTAATAGAAATACTCTTTTCTCGTCCAATTAATATCTTGCAAATATTTGAATTGTTATTCCATGGGCGTATTTGTTATGAATGTTGATGGATTATGCTATTGAATTTGCTAAATTTTTTATATTATCACCATATGCTTGCGTTTCTTGGTTCTTGAGGACAAGTTGCAGGCGTATTTATTTGAGTCAAATGCTCAACGGTGGACTTCATCGAACATTTGGATGAGGTGGGACTTTTATCTTGTCTTGATAGCATATTTGTTTATACAGAATAACTGAGATTAGAGTTTATTTCTGCATTCATTTCCATATGTTGTGGTTTACCCCTAGCCATAGAGAGATTTTCCTCGTAACAAAATTGGTGACCATATTGGGGATATAATCTTGTTTTTCAAGGTTTGGAGTGTTTTTTATCCTTAGATTTCTCTCGTTTATATTGAGTTTCTTATCGTATGACTATTTGACAACCTTTTTTCATTCTGGGTCTGAGTTTCTTAGCCTTCTCCTTATCCTGGTTGTGATTTGACACATATACGTGGGTTTTTTCTTGAAAGTCGCATACATACATGTGTTGTCCTTCTGCAATAAGCGTACATGCATGCTTTTCCCTTGATCAGTCATGTACATCACCCTTTGTTGTTTGGTTGCTGGGTTTGATGGTTGTTTGGTAGGTTTTGATGATTGCTGAGTCTTCTTGGGTCTCTGTTATGACTGTTAAGTGTCTGTGGAGTGACAAGAAACCTTTTTGTGGAGTGACATGAAACCTTTATGTGGCAGTGCCTTTCTCATCATCCTTTTCATTTGATTGTCCTTTCATCTTGGGCTAGGTGTTTTCTCCTTGATATCCTACTTGGTTTGTCTTTGTTTACATACAGTAGATTTTTTATATCAAACTGTTGTTCAGTCCTTGCATTTTCATTCCTTTATATTGAAAAAACAAAAATATTAGGAATTTTACATTGTTGGTATTTGATCTTTTGAGTCTTTATCAGTGATATTAGTACATGTAAAGAAAGATTGCATTTTATTTCAGAATTGCATAACTGAATTGAGAATTGCATTTTGAAAAGCATATCATTTATTGAGAGTTGAAGTTAGGACTTTGCATTGTATTCATATTCATTTATTTTACTCGTTGAGTCATAACATCACTAGTTTCATGACCACAACTTTTTTAGTAAGCAAAGCCACTAAAAGTAACACTATAATTTAAAATTGATTAGTAACAATTTTATTTTTTTAGGGTGCAAAAACTAGCTTAGGATTTAGAGCCTTGGAATAGGATTTTGTGAGTAAACTTCTCCAAGGCTATTAAATCAACATATGTGTCTGACTAAGGGAGTGGAGAAATACATTGTATAATCAGTAATAGTAGGAGGCTCTGCTTACACCGGAGTTAAGAACGAGGTCACGTGAGGTTGGTAGAAGGGATATTCCCCCGATACCTTCATAGCGTCAGATATAGTTTTGGGGATCTATTCATACATGGGGATCTTGCTAGTACCCTTACCTCCGTGAGAGGCAGTTCTTTTAAGGTTTTAGGCTTTGTTACCCTGCCCATACGATGGACCTGACTTATGATTGTTCACCTGTGCATCGTTTATATTTTGGTTGCTTAGTTTCTTGACTTAGGTACCACATAGGTTACTTGCAGGGGTTATTTTGCAGGTAGCCTGGGTTAGATAAGGGTCAGACACCACACAACCTTTATGAAGGATTACCTCTTAGGGGGGATCTGACCGTCTGGTTCTTAATCCCATGAGGACCTTTATAACTAATTTTGTTACCTTCGATCTTTAGTAGAGGAGCCTCAGGCCCCTCTTGGGTGAGACATACCTACTTTAGAGAGGGAGGCCCCTTTTAGCCACTTTATCCTGTTTGTGTGCATATTGGTCGTTTGATTATTTTTGGTGTTCTCTTTGATTACTAGTTGGACTTAGTTTTTTTTTTTATATCTCGAGTCATGAGTCATCATGGAGCCAGACCAGCTTCCCCATAGGTCTTGCTGCTTGTTACAATTACAACTGCATTTTGAGTCTTTTCCTTCTAAAAGGCGTAAAGTTATCAAACGTGGTACACACACCTCCACTTATCAGACTTGTGATCTTACAAGGATGAGTACTAAATCAAGTCAGCAAGCTATTGGGAGCCCTTCGTCTCCCATACCTACTATAGTTAACGATACCACTTCGACACCTTCAACCATAATGGTTGTAGTGCTAGAGGTGCCTATCATCACCTCTGCTCGTCCTATAGTGAATGATAAACCTATAGCCACAAACCCTTTTGGGTCTCTTTTTCACTCACCGGGCTATAATGTTCAGTATCCCTATGGCCTCTAGTCCTTTTTCCTATGATATGCTAAACTTCACATTGCAGTTTTCAAACTCCATCCCAGCGAATGGTACAAATACTAGAATTTGACTTGGGGGCACATCTCTTCCACACACTCCATTCTCATTTGGTGGCACTCATGTCCCTCAAATGACTCCTGTTGTTGGAGGTGTTCCTCCTCCTAATCCTGGGTCTAATCCTGTTGCTTTTGGATGGAGTAACTAACTTGGTGGACAAGCTACTACTCACGTTCCAACCTTTACACCCACCTCCTCTTTACCGACTCCGGCCAACATGTTTGGTATGATGAATACACCTTTATCCTCCGGATTCACACCCGAAGGAGGTCAGTTTCATACCTTGGGAAACCCCAAACCCGGAGCCACTTCGGCTCGGAGTAGTTTTTACAATCCTCATTAGAACATTCCTACTCGATTTGTGCCCAACCAACCCCTTATGAATCAGTCTGGAGGAGGGTCTTATAATCCTAGACATGGCCATGGTTCTTACCAAAGACATGGATGGGCTATGATTCCCCAACAACAATCTTTCTAGGAAGCTTGGGGCCATATGCCACAACCTTGTCTCCCTTTTTTGGCCACGCTCAATCTTCCATACTTGTCTAAGTTAATGAATGACCCCATGCATCATGATCCATCATGGCCCTCCATCCCCACTAAGCTTCCTTCGGATATTCCAAAATTTGAGGGAAGAACTGGTGAGGATCATGTTGATCACATTACCACTTTTCACCTTTGGTGCTCTTCGAATTCCCTTAATCATGATTCTATTCAGTTAAGATTTTTTCAATGCACCCTCATGACGGTTTCCATGAAATGGTATATCAAGCTACCTAGGGGGGCATACACAACTTTTAATCAGTTGGTTTTAGTCTTCCTCAACCACTTCCAATTTCTAGTTTGTTGCAATGATGGCATTGAAATTCTCTTGAACTTTCGTCAGGAAAGGGCCACTCATATCTCAGATCACATCCAGGACTGGCATAGATGAAATAGGTTGATCAAGACCTACATACCCCTGAAATTTTTGCTAGAGTGGTTCCTTAAATCTGTTAAAATTAAATTAAAAGGTACCTAGGCAAGTGTTTCTCATCACCTAGGCGCCTAAGGGGTGAGAAGGTGTCTAATGTGGGCCTTAGTCATTTAATTTGTGAGATGAAAATTAAAAGGTGACTTTATGACTTAAGTGATGGGGTGAGTGAAGAGACACTCAATCTCATGCACTCATCTAATCCAATCTCAACCATTGGATTATGAAACTCTTCACCTACCACCATGAGGTCGATTAGGGTAGGAGGGAATACCCTAGCTAGGGTTGATTGATCATTTTGAGAGAGCAAGAGGAAGAGGTCAATCTTGAGGAAGAGAGAAGGCATTGAAAGAACTTTGGCATGCATTTCAATTCTCAGAGATAACACACACTTCAAGGAAACAAACATCAGTTAATACAGTCCATACAATATGGATTTGTGGAGGCCATACAACCATTAATGTGCACAGAAATTGAGGAGGACAACAAAAAAAAATTCTGAGAGTGTTGGCATGCATCCCAAGGAAGCCACACTACATTTATTGACACAAATTTCAAGGAGCCTGCTAGGCAGAAATTTCTGGGAGAGAAAATCCATATAGTCTATATGAACTTTCACAGAAATCGAGGGTTGTATAGTCCATAAATTTTGGGCACTTTTTTTTAGGAGGTTAGCACAAGTTTCAAGGTATTTTCCTGCTGGGTATTTCATACAGTCTTTGCATAAATTTTGGCACAAATTTCGAGACAATCCATATAACATTTATTGTTGGGACAACTGTACAATGTACATATTTCTGGGACAGAAATCGAGGAGCTTATTCTGGACAGTTCAGAAAGAGTCTTAGTAGAACAGGAAGGATGTGATAAGTTTTTGTAATTTTTCTAAAGATGAATATGTTGTAAAAGAATTTCTCTGAAGCTCACAAATAATAAAAAATCCCTCTCTCACTAGTTTTCCCCTTGTCGTTTTTTCCAGGGTCGTTGTTAGACCAAAAATCTCTGTGTTATTTTCTGAGTTTTATGTGATGCTGATATATTTTATTGTTGCGTTATTTTTCTTTTCAGAATCCTCATGTTTCATTTCTGAAAAATTTATTTTATGCTGAGTTTAATTGGTTGTCATAAAACTGGGTTTGGGCATTAAAAATTGGCTGAAAAATCAGTGAGACTGAAATTGGGTTGGGGTCTAAAATTTTACAAAATCTCTCCTACTTTATATTTCGAAGGATGTTTCTAGATTTGGGGTTACTTCTTAGGAATAAATGGTTTTTAAATCCCAACAGTTAGATATTATATATGCTTAGTATAGGATTTTATACAAGATTATTCATGACACACTGAGGTCAAACTATGACCCTAGACAAAATCCAGGGCCTCATGCTGACGACATTGTAGCCTTCGTCAATGTGAAATTCACAGAATCGGTGACAATACATTTGAAAGACTTGTCTCTAAACCAGTCTATAGGAGGGATAGCTTTGTCTGTGTCCTCCAATCCCACTCATTCGATGGATGTAAGTTCTATGCAATCGTCGACCGACTCGAATGGTAACCGGGAACCAGGAGGGAATAAGAAGAAAGGACGTAATAATAATTGTAGGGGTGGGAATAATAATAATAAACCCAAGGAAAATGGTAATAATGAGAAGATGAATAATAATGTTGGAGAGGGAAAGAAATAAAGTTGGAAGGTGAAGTTTCCCGATAATATTTGTACAGATGACAAACTTACCCATTTATGCCCCAAACTTGCGGAAGCTGCAAGGCTTTTATCTCTACCACCCGTCATGCTAACTAATCCTTTTCCACATAACGAACACATGGCCTCGAGATCCTCGAATTCCAAAAATGTGGCGAGTGGGAGTCAAAACCCATCGACGCAAGACGATGACCATTTATGCATAAATATGGTTAAATGTGAGGTTAATGTATCCACTCGATCTCACAATTACATTTATCCATAGATTTCACCTAGTCTAGAGTCTCCCCCTCCTCCGGAGATTCCCTTAAAGATTGAAAAACCAGAGCCACCTTCTCGTATTCCGAAAGGAGTACTTAATCTCTTTATCCACAATCCCAATGCTAGAGCCGCCCAGAATTAATCTATTGTTGAGGACCTGGGTCAAACCCCTTGTGCGATGTAAGCTCTAGAGGTACTCTAAACATGTTCTTCAAAGAGGAATGCCTTGTTAGCTGCGTTAGGAGTTCTAGATCATTGTGGATCAAAATTTATTAAGTTTGACATCACAGATGTGAATCCTTGCTTGCCTTTCCATGTGGCATTCCAAATCCATGTGGGTTACTCGAAGTATACCATCAAGTGTATTGTTTTTGATGAAGGCACTGCAACATGTGTGATTTCATTGGTATATTGGAAATCCATCGGCTCTTCGACCCTTTCTCAGTCTCCGACCATGTTGATCGCTTTTGAAGATTGTTCCTTCCAGCCTCACGTTATTCTTCTTGCGTTTTCGATCTAGTTAGGTGGGAATATGGTAGAGGTGGATGTTGAGGTAATTGATGCACCCCTCGACTATAAATTGTTACTAGGATGCAATTGAACTTACACTATGACTACAATTGTATTGTTTGTCTTCTGTACTCTTTGTTTTCCTCACGATGGGAAGATCATGACAATCGATTTGTTGTCCTTTGCATATGCTAGTCCTAGTGCATCTGTTGGACTGTGGATCCCCGTGATTGGCAATTCTTAGTCGACAACTGAGAATATTGGTGTCGGAATTTATTCATCCCTTATTGATACCTTCGACTTCATGGCACCGATTCACCATATTTACACCATGTCCAGTAGGATTTTTTCGTCATAGAGGTTTGTTCCTTTCCGCACTTCCTATTTTAATGATCCTTGGACCCTACCTTCCTTGACGATGTCTTGTGAAGGTTAGTCACATTCTAGAATGGCCATTCCACTATCCACAATAGAGATTGTGTATCAAGTTGTTATTGACTCTTCCACCAATCTGGATCCTGTCACCTCACACACAGACAAGGAGGATATTATCTGGGAGCCCGTGTGGGCCACTTCATCCTCTTTTTCATGTGAATTCCTTGATGAAACTTTTCCTTCAGATGAAACTATCATCGAGGCCATGAATGGTTCTGAAAAACCTTGGGATGTTATGCATCATCGCTCTTAGTTTCTCCCAGAGCTTGCTAGAATCGAACAAGATGACTTTATATCTACTTTAAGAGAGATAGGCAGTCACTCCATAGTTCCACTTGATATGCATGACATTTATTCCAAAGGAAACATGGTGAGTATCTCCCCTATCTACACGATCGATATCTCTTGTATCCATGGAAATATTGAAAATGTATACATTGGTGTGGATTGTTCGACATAAGAAATTGCGATCTACACCGAACTCTTCAAGGAATTTCAAGATGTATTCGCTTGGTCATATGAAGATATGCTAGGAATTGGCCCTCAAATTGTCTAACATGAGATTAAAACTTACTCATATGTTAAACCTGTTCGACAATGTCTTAGAGATGTCAATCCCCGGAAGGCCCCTGCTCTTAAGGAAGAGGTAGAAAAATTGCTTAATGTTGGCTTTATCTACTTGGTTCCTTTGATTGAATGGGTATCCAATCCCGTTCCTGTAAATAAAAATCAAGGAACCATCTGCATATGTATGGATTTTCATGACCTGAACAAAGCTTGTCCTAAAGACAACTTCCTGACACCCTTCATTGATCAGATTCTCGACGAGTGTGTGGGAAGTGAAGTTTTTTCTTTCATGGATGGATTTTCAGGTATAACCTGTAAGCACTCTGTCAATTTGTTCGATTGATAAAAAAATGATATAGGTAATTGTTTCAACCAACTTTAGAGTTGGATACTAGCCTACTTAGCTTAGAGAGGGATCTCTCATGTCACTTGATGTTTCTTTGGAAATCAATGGCTAGTTTTAGTTTGTTTTGGGGTTTTTTTGTATGAATTTGATGGAAAGGAAGGGGAGGGACATTCAGGGCTATGGAGTCAAACTTTTGAAAATGAATGAAAACACTGAATGGCCAATAGAACTCTCCATAGGATAAAGTCTAAATGAGGCAATGATTATGAGTTATAAATTGTAGTTTGCAGAGTGTAAGAAGAAAAAGGAAACAATTAACTGCCTCAAAGCATTAATGAAATGAATTCTGAAATAGTTATGAAGAATTTCACATAGTTTAAATTACTTAAGACGAAAGCATCACAAGATGAATTTTGAGATTTTAACTATCCAATTTAAACAGAAGAAAGTGAAAATGGAATTAAATAACAAAGGAAATATATACAAGGAGAGGAGACAAAACTCATATCACCACCATTAGAATCTTTTCATAGAGACTTCAAAAGATTCTGCATATGTATTCAATTCAACTCCAAAAAATTACAATTGAGTTCAGAAATAACTAAGAAGGTTCCCTTGCACTTTTTCCAATAACAATACATTTGGAACTTCTGATATTTATAAAATTTGAGTTCCCTTAATTAGAAAACGTTTACAGTAGATGAACTGAAACGTTTCAGCTTCTAAAACTGATTATAATAATTTCAACTAGCAGTCTCAGTATGTGAACTGATTTACAATGATCAATAAAAAATGTTTCATAAACTAATGGTCAATTTATTTGATTGCTCAACTTCTATCTGTTCCATTTGTCCTTCTTTGGTCCTCTGTCGAATATTCCAATTTGGTGACACTTGGAGACTATTTGCTAGTTTCTGGGAAACTACATTTCATCTTTCCTAGCCGCACTATTTCCTCCCACTGCAAGTCAAAAGGGATCTTGTAGTCCATCAATTCCTTGATTAGGATATCCAGGTCAATGAAATAAGCATAAGTCATCACTAGCATCCAAATCTTCACTATCTTGAACCGATTCTTGATCTCAAAATATGTGGTCAAACATTCTACCAAGGTGTCTCCTTTCAAGTTTTCCTCTAGGCTTTCAAACTTGGAGTGATCCATTCTACATTGGGCAAGGTGATAGTTGTATTCCTCATAATCATACAATTTCCCTCCATCCCAAAATTGTGGGAGGCTTTTGATGAACAACTCCTTAAACAGATCCTTGAACTATTGTATACTCTGCTCCATTTGCATGCCTTTGGTTTGAACTAACTTAAGCAGGTTATGCTTGGAAATGATCCTCCTAGCCCAAATTATTAATGTAGTTCTATCTTTGACTCCAGTGGTATGAAGTTATGCAGTGGGGATGGAATTCAACAATTTTATAGAATTTTGGGCCCACTCTGATGGTTTCTTAGCCAGGGTCTCATTTATGACAATGCATCTGCTTCTGGATGTGGTGGCCATGCTATATTTTTCATTGATGAAGTTTAGGTACACCTTGAACTTGGTAGCTTAAAAAAAAACATAATCCTAGATGATGTGTTTAGCTCCCTACAACAATCCTTTTCCTCTCAACCTTGTCTTCATCTTGTTTACTCGTTCTTGCAAAGATTGATTCTCCTTCTGGAACTGAGCCACCCTTCCATCCTCTTTTTTCATTTCTTGTTGCAGCTTCTCTATATCTTCCTTTAGACCTTTGATCTCTCCCACCTTCAGGCTGACTTGGGACATAGCCTGGACAATTCCTTCAACGCTTGGCCCAACTTCTGTAGTAGAAAATATAGTTACAGCCATGGTTGATGCTTCTATCTACCCTTGTGACCAGTTCACTTTTTCTTGTTCCAGTTGTAATACCTTGTCCTTGTAATTTAGTGCCTCTTGTCTAAATGATTCCTTCTCTTGTTCTATAACAACCAATTCTATTTTTTGTGGATGTTATTTGGCATACATTTTTAGTTTTTTCTTCATGCTTTGAATCAAGTTTTCTTTTTCTTCTAAGGAGGATTTCACTCCTTGAGGGACTTCAAATTCTAGCCTCTTGACCTGAGTTTGCCAAGCTCTGCTGGATGCTTTCTCTTGCCTCAACTTCCCTTCCAACTTAAGTGCATAAGTTGTCAGCCTTGAATTATTCAGGCTTAGACCCAAGTAATCTGAATACAACATGTCACTAGTATTCCTGTGGAATGTCACTTTATCAGGAGCACTGATGTTCTCATATTTCATCTTGATTTTAGAGACTTTATCTTCATCTACAACTGCTATGTTGAAGGTTTTCTTTTCTATATCTCTCACTGTGAAAAGAGAGGTTTTATGTTGAGATATTATTTCTACTTTAGGGATTAACTCCCTCATTTAATTTATAACCAAGTTCCATTTCTCATCATATTGATGTGCCAAATCTTCTTTAGATTGATAGGCTTATCTAGGTGCCTTATCAAAGATATGTTTTTTCCTGCTGAAAGTTCTTGATTTTACTTCACTTTGGAGCTTGCTTCCTTTACCAACTTCTATATTGTTGGTGCCACTTTCGACCATATCCATATTTACTTGTTCTTTAGGTTCCTCATCCTCTAGATCCACTATCTATGGGGATTGTGTGACCTTCATCTTTTTAGGGACAACCTGCTGACTGTTGATGCCTAAGGCCTTTGAATTTCTTCTCTTGGTGTAGACACTTACTTTGGGAACTTTGAGTATCAAATTCTGAGGAGTTTTTTGTGTCTGAGTCTGCTGCAGAGTTGGCTCTGCTTGTTGTGTTTGAGCAGGCTGCAAGATGGCTTCCATATCAACACAGGTTTCTAAATTTTCCAATTTGTCAAAACCTTCAAGATACTCATGTTCATAAGGGGCATGTTTATTCATCAATCTTCTTTTAGATATGAACTGATGTGGGTCATATCTTCTCTCTTGTAGTTGTGAAAATCCAAACTCCTTGAGTTTGGCATGGATATGAGATAAGAAAGATCTATTTTTTACAACAAAGGGTCCTATGATGAAAGGGAATTTTAGGTTGGATGCCTTGTGCAATTTCATGAAATGTTTTGTCTCTAACATGATTCTTTTCCTAATATACTCTAGGGAAAAAACTCTGGGCATCAGAAAAATAGGTAGAAGATAAGGGGATTCTTGACAACCATATACCCAAATTACTATAGAATGTATGAATAACACTCAATCCCCCACTCTGTTTTCTGGATTTGGCTGCAAATAAATTTTCATGTCATCCAGGACTCTAGGCAGGCTAGTAGTGAAGATCAAGTTGTAGACCCTGGACATGACCTTGTTGATAAACATGAGCATTGTGATTCTTTTGCATTCAGTTGATATGAATGTTACTTTAGGGAACTCTCTCTTGTTGGTCTCCAGGAAGGTCCTCAACAGATATGTGTAATATCTGAAATGTATCAGTGACTGGAAATTCACTAGTTGCTTGTGTATATTATCAGCTATGAATCTATCAAAGAGGATGCAAACTGACTGACTGGACTCTAACTAGAAAAAGGTTAACATAATACCTAACATGACTTCTATCACATACTTTTCATTATACAAACCTAAAATATGACTGAGTATGGAACAGATCCATTGGAATTCAATCACCATGATATTTACACTTATTGTCAGGGACAAACTCTCGGCAAAATGATATGGTTTTAAAATCATTTGAAAAAATAGGCTTTTGAATTCGGGGGGACATTCCTTGTAAACTGTAATTATCTTTTCTTCTTTGAATGATTCAAACACTTCAAAGGGGTATTTTGGTATGCCGAGGGAATATCAAATTGACGGGCTATGTACTCTACATAGGACATGTGACCCTAGTTTATTTAAGACGACTTTCTCTTCCTATGAGTATTTGTCTCGCACCAACCTATGAATTTCGGGAAAGGGAATGTGACCTCAACGAAATAAGGGACTATGGAGGTCTGGACTATTTTGAGAAAGGGTATATGTTTCCCTACATTATTTGATAGGTTAGATCTGGATACAGAGATGGACGAGATGGTTAATTTAGTGTTGAACACATATGAATCTCTGTCAATTAGGGCTTCTTTGTTTGATGTGAGATATTGTTCTTCTACTGACATAATGATTGGGTCCATGGCGATGATGAAAAATACCTATGAATGAGCAAAAAATGCATGAGTTTGGTGCACTGCTAAACTTTAGTTTGAATGGAGCGGTCGCACCAACTTCCAACGTTCTGGTGATTTGAAAAATGATAAAATAACAATTATCACTCCCCTTTATATACTTTCTGATTTTAGGGGCAAGGGGAAACTATTTGGGGCAAACCACTTATCCTCACGAAATGCACCCTGTGGCATCACGTGGTCCTGAGTGGAAACCATAGTTTCCTTTTCGACCTTCTTTCAGGAATTATCCATTGCCCAAGTTCTCCGACTGAAATTATCCATGATCGTTGATCTATGGTGCCCACGATATGTGACCTAACCGGTCCCATAAAATCCACATTTCTGCTAGCTTTAGCCTCCCCCCGCTATATTTGGCCATGTCCTCCATTTTATTACTCTTCCACCTTAGTCTAGAGCCTTGCTAAGTCTTGGAACCTGGATTTCTCTCAGAAATTTCTACAGTGATAACATGGGCTCCAAATGGAGATGCTATACTCCCTGCAAGGTAGCAAAGAATGGCAGACCAAGTGCCTACCCATTGGGATGTGATTTATTCCTACAACTGAATTTAGCAACATTTATTTAGAAAACTCAAAATATACTCAACATAACTCATGGATTTAACCTCGGGCTTTAGTTATGTTGATCTACTTTCAACTGCTTCAACTAAAAAAACAAAAATATTATATTCATTGAATGGCAAGGATGATGGTTCCTTTAAAATATATAATGTTTGAGGAACCTGACATTCACAGGTCCTACTCCAATGATGTCTCCATTACTTTCTTGTATTAGATAGGCATTATTCCCATGGTACGCCATGATTTTGAAAGGTCCCAACCATAGGTGGTCAAATTTCCCGTGCTTTCCCTTGTCTTCATTTATGGCATCCCATATTAATACTAGGTATCCCAATTTGAAGTCATCCTCCTTGGTATGCCTGTCAAAATATTTTTTGATCTTGTCTTGGTGCAACTGAGAATTGTTGAAGGCCTTTTCTATGGTTTGCTGGACATTGATTAGTTCATCCTTTTTTCTTCGAGTGGCATATGTTTCTGCATCCTATTCCTGTAACAAACTCATCACTGGAAACCCCAATGTAGTAGGAAATATAGCCTCTGTTCCATAAATAATATGAAAAGGAGAAGTGATAATAGATCTCTTTGGAGTGATTCTGTCATCCCACAACGCATGGATGAGCTTTTTGTGCCAATCCTTTTTGTTGTCTTGCAACAATTTTTTTATAATTCTGGTTAAGCTCTTATTAGATGACCGAGCCAACCCATTTCCTTGAGGGAAATATGAAGTGGAGTGGCTAAGAGTTATATTGTAGTCACTACAAAATTTCTCCATCTTTTTGGACTTAAACGTTGTTGCATTGTTCGTAATGATTTTGATTGGGCATCCAAATATGGACATCATATTGTGTTCCAAAAACTGGAAGATCACAGTATCTGTGGCCTGCCTAGTGGGAACTTCCTCAATCCATTTAGTGAAATAATATGTGTCTATACAAATCCACTTTTGTTGAGCTGAGGATTGTGGATGGATTTATCCTATGAAGTTAAGGCCCCATTGTCTAAAGGGTGCTTCAACGAAGATGGGTTTCAATGGTAGAGGCTGCAATTTTCTTTTCCCATAAAAAAATTGGCATTCATGACATATTGAAACCTCTTTATAGACATCAGAAAAAATTCTAGTCCAATAGAAGCCAACGCTCAAAATCTTGTGCACATTGGTTTTCAAATAATGGTGTCCTCCACAGTCACCCTTATGGAATTATCTAATGTTCCTCTCTTCTTTTTCCTCTAGTAAACAACTCAACAAGATTCCCCCTAGATCCTTTCAATATAGAGATTGATTTACCATACAGAACTTTGTTGCTTTCAAATTCAAGAACCTGGCCTTAGTTTTACTCAATTCAGGAGCAACCTGCAAATTTTTCAATACATAAATGATATCTACATACCATGGGGAGTCAATGAATTTTTGGGATATCCGGGGAACATTTTCTTTTCTTGAATCTGTTGACAAATCAACCATGAAATTTATCCCCAGGAGTTTACAATTTGTCTATGCCATCAGCTTGTCAAGCCCCTGCCCTTTGATCAACTTTGTAGGTTTGATCCCAAGGTCATATTCTAAAAACACAACTATCCACTTACCCCTTTTTCCTTCAGGATCAAGCTGGGTTAAGATGTCTTTTACAGAACTCCTGGTCACATAAGCAGTGGTATGAGGATGCAAGATATAAACTTTGAACTCCTTTAGGAATTTGACTAGTGTGTATGCCTACTTCTCCTTGATATCATACTTCAATGGGGCATCCCTCAATGTCCTTCTATAGTATGATATAGGCTTCTCGAAGTTTTTCTCATTCTTCTGTAGTAAAACACCAGCAATGGTGTGCTCCGAGGCAAAAGAGAACAATATAAAGTCCTTTTCAAAACTAAGGTTGGCCAACACTGGGGCTTTGGTCAATGACACTTTGACATATTCAAAGGATTTCTTGGATTCTGGGGTACACTTTATCTCATTTCCTTTCTTGAGCATGTTATTGATGTACTTTATAATTTCAGCCAAGTTAGGGATGAATCTTCTTAGAAAATTTACTTTCCCCAGGAAATACTGCACCTCTTTTTTGCTTTTGGGTATGCCAACCTTTAAGATCCCCTCAATTCTGCTGGAATCTATCTTTATCCCCTACTTTGAAATAATGTCTCCCAATATCTTCCCTTCCATGCCAAAATTTGACTTCTTTGGATTCAGTGAAATGCCAACCTTTCTACACTTCTGAAAAGCTCTTTTTAGATGCTTGAGATGCTCTTCATCAGAAACTGAGTACACAGTGATGTCATCTAGGTAGATAACAATGAATTTTTTCTTCTGATTAGAAAAATCGATGTCCATAGCTCTTTGAAATGTTTCCCTTGCATTCATGAGCCCAAAAGGCATCTTGGCATACATGAATGTACCCCATGGTGTTGTGAATGTTGTCTTTTCCTGATCATCAGGGTGCACCATAATCTAATTGTACTCATAAAAACTATCCAACATTGACATTTTCTGGGAACCTACCACCTTTTGTACAATCTGATCCGTCTTAGGCAGTGGGTAGTTGTCCTTGAGAGACACTCTATTTAGATTTCTGAAGTCCACACATAACCTAATATCTCCACTCTTCTTTCTGACTGGCACCAAATTTGCCACCCATTTGGAAAACCTCAACGATACTATGATCTTGGCTTCAAACAACTTATTTATCAATTTCTCAATCAGAGGAAGCAACAACGGATTTATCCTTCTTAATTTCTATTTGAAAGGTTTATGATATTCTTTAATTGTGATGACATGCTGAATTACCTTGGTGTCATAAACTTTAAGATCTTGATAGCTCTAGGAAAAAACATCAGGAGATTCTTTCATCAAATTTATATATCTCTGATTGACTTCTGGGCTGAGTGTTTTAGACAACTTAATGATATTGGGATCTTCCCGAGTCCCAATGTTCCAATATTCAGCATCCCCTTCATTCACTGTAATTTTTGGACTCCTGGACACATCATTATTATCAAAGAGTTTCTCCAATGGGACTAGACCCGTGGAAATGATGTTACTCTTTAGTTGAACTATATCTCTACCTGCAATTTGATTATCGAAGTAACCATCCTTTGTGAAAGTAGCTACATCCACCTCTTCATCAATGTTCAAATTTTAAAATCTATTTTCCAGTTTTAGGAAACATTCTATTTGTTTATCATCTTCAAAAACCTGCTAGTAATTAATATTATTAGGCATTGTTAGTCCTTGATTGATCTCAACCTCATATCCCCTGCTAGGAAAGATTGGACTTTTAAAAACTGAAGCAAAAGTGGCAAGGGCATCAACAATCTAATTCTGACCCCTTGGAATTATTGACAGGCTATACTCTAAAAATTATTCGAGTAGGTCAAGCAATGTATTCATATATGCTCTTAATTTGGGGTGCTTGGCATGATATATTCCCTTCACCTAATTAATGATTAACTCAAAATCCCCATGAACAACTATCTTCTTAGCACCCATTTCTTTTAAACTTTCAATCCTAATACCAATGCCTCATATTAAGACATATTGTTTGTGCAATCAAAATACAACTTATCAGAGCATAGTTTTGTATCCAATCTGGGGGGATTAATCCACACACCCACTCCTACCCCCACTCTACTAACAACTCCATTAAAGATCATGCACCATATTTCATTTTCTGCATTGTTCTGCTGCTCTGAAAATCCCTCAATATTCTGATCAGATGTATCTTTGACAACCCTGTCAATATCTAGCCCTTTCTCTTCAAAACACAGATCATTGAAGAAAATAGAAGACCCCAACTCAGTTTCCACAGAGTAGATGGGATGATTATTCGGATGTGACTTGTTTCTAACCATGTATTTGAGAAAAACCTCTTTATACAATCTCTTATCTTGACCAAATATAGGGATGGTGGCGTATGACATGTCCATCTAGAGATTTCCCTTCAGTTTTGCAACCCATGACCTGGATAATAGCATGTCAAACTTGGGAGGAATATCAACAAGCACTACATCCATGACCATATTCATTTCTGGAATCTGAGATAAAGACACCACCAGATCTTTGATTATTCCTAAGCATTTCACCTTTCTTGAATCAAAGGAGAAAATATCTATGTAAGGCCTTGTGATGTCAAGGCCTAGTTGGTCCATAACCACATTGGGAATTAGGTTATCGGATGCCCCTGAATCCAACATGGCATTGTGCAGAGTCATATCATGGATTTTTCAGGCTGACATAGAAAGGGGGGACCTCTTCAACATCATTATTTTCCTCTACACGTGGGCCAAATAAGATGGTAGGGTGATCATCTTGTATGTTCAAAGTGTCATAAGTTTGTTCCATCTTAAGGATCTTGATGATATGATTTTTGTATTCACTGTTCTTGATTAATTCATTGAATGGTACGAAAATATTAATCTTCGCCATCTCGCTTTCAAAATTAAAGGAAGATGAGGTTTTCTCTACCTCTTTGGCAATTGCCTCGTTTTTTGTTTCAGGTACCTTTTTCTAGGATTCTTACTTCTTCTTTCCTTTGTCTATAGCATCTTTTGCAGCAGCGTCCCTTTTGGGCTGACTTGAAGAGGGTATGCTATTTTGAGATTCTTTGGTGGGGTTTCAATTTGGAGGATTTCCCTTTGGAGGGTTTGCAGACACTTTCTAATTTTGAAGATTATATTGTCTTTGGAATTGCATGATGGCATTATTCAAAACTGTCCGGAAATATTCTGCCTCCACTGACAACATGTCCTCATTTTCCTGCATGAATATTTCATTAGCATCCATGAATTGATCATGTTCCTCTTTAGTAAAAAATACCTCTGTTTCATCACCATCACAACAATGCATGTTGTCTTCAAATTTGTCATCATAATTCTCATTTACATAGTTATTTTGAAAAGGAGGTCTTATTTGTTGATCCCTCTGATTTCCCTGATTCCCATGATTTCTATGATCTCCCTGATTCCTCTGATCTCTTTATATGATTTGTGGGATTACTGGTCTCCTCTATATTTTGGGTGGACCATTAGCTAGTTCTTTGGTGTTGGGCTTATTAGCCAAGGCCATTTTCTCCATCATTTTCTCCATAGTTTTCATCATCATTTCAAACCTTTCTTCTGATGTTTGTGAGGTTGAAGGTTGAGCCTTATCTTGAACCATTTTCATGTCCCTGTTAGAGTCAAATTTGGTATTTCTCAAGGTCATTAAGTTCAGTTCCACTTCTATTGCATCGTTCATCATGTCATCTAATGAGGTATATCTTCTTTCTCTCAACAACAAAGAAAAATCAATTTCAAAGGAGTCAACCTATTTGAGTTGAGCAACTTTGGGGGAGGGGGGGGTTAGCTCAGTAGAAATTAGATTATAGACCTTTACAAATATGGCTAAAAAATCCTGCACTGTTTTTTTAGGTGAACTCTTCATGTTGTTATACCGAGTTAACAACTGAAGGGGGTTTTTCTTGTCTCCCCACTTTGCAAGAAAATTGGTTTCAAAGGCCTCAAAATCTATGATACTAGCTCCTGGGAGATCTCTGAACCACTTCCTCACTTATCCTACAAGACTTTTTGCAAATAGCCTCATTTTTTCATATTTAAATCTACTTATTCTAAGTCTATAAAATCATTAAACCAGTCTAGATGTTTCTGGGCTGACACACTTCCTTCAACATAATATAGTTTGATTCTTAGATTATACTCCCAGAGCAGATCATGTAACTGAGCAGGGAGTACAAGAGGAGAAAACCTAGATTCCATGGCTGTTGCGAGGACTTGAAGTGGTTGTTGGTTTTGAGTGTGGATCACAAGAGGTCTGGTAGAGGAAGCTAAAACCAAATCTTGGAACCTCTTTTTGTCAAAGATAACCTCATTCAAACAAGATTTAGATTCAGTTCTGAACAGAGTTTGATCAAATTTCACATCAAACTCAAGATATTCAATGCTTGTTACTCCATCTTTGGGAAAGGATAGATATCTATCTAAATGCAAATATAGGCTTATTTTCCTTTATTTTCTTTTGTGTACAAGCTTTTCAGGATCAAACATAGGGATTGCATCTTCTGGGTCTGGGTTTCTCTTGGTGTGAATTCTCTTAGGGGCTAGGATTTATAGCTCAAACTGCTTGGTGCAACTGATCTCTTGGTAATGGAGTCGCCAAGTTAAAAATAGTCTCATACAATAAAGTGTTTGATTCACTGTCATCCTTAGGAATCAAATCTTAAGCTTTGATTTGTTCTTTTCCTAGGGAAGGTTTCACTTTCATTCCCCGACAACGACGCCAGAATGTTAGCACTCTGTAAATTTGTTCAGCTGATAAACAAATGACATAGGTAACTATTTCAACTAACTTTAGATCTGGGTACTAGCCTGCTCAGCTCAGAGAGGGCTCTCTCGTGTCACTTGGTGTTTCTTTGGAAATCAATGGCTAGTTTTAGTTTGTTTTGTTTTCTTTTTTTATGAATTTGCTAGAAAGGAAGGGGAGGGACATTTAGGGCTATGGAGTAAAACTTCTGAAAATGAATGAAAACAATGACTAGCCAATAGAAATCTACAGAGGATAAATGCAAATGAGGCGATACTTCTGAGTTATAAATTGTAGTTTGCAGAGTGTAAGAAGAAAAAGGAAACAATTAACTGCCTCAGAGAATTAATAAAATGAATTCTTAAATAGTTATGAAGAATTTCACATAGTTTAAATTGCTTAAGCCGAGAGCATCACAAGATGAATTTTGAGCTTTTAACTATCCAATTTAAACAAAAAAAAAGTGCAAATGGAATTAAAGAACACAGAAAATACATACAAGGAGAGGATACAAAACACATATCACCACCATTAGAATCTTTTCATAGGGACTTCAAAAAGTTCTGCATATGTATTCATTTCACCTCCAGAAAATTACAATTGAGTTCATAAATAACTAAGAAGGTGACCTTGCACTTCTGCCAACAACAATACATTTGGAACTTCTGATATTTATACAATTTGAGTTCCCTTAATTAGAAAACGGTTACAATAGCTGAACTGAAACAATTCAAATGATAAAACTGAATATAATAATTTCAGCTGATAGTCTCAGTATGTGAACCGATTTACAATGATTAATAAAAAATGTTTCATAAACTAACGACTGATTTCTCTGATTGCTCAACTTCTATCTTTGCCATCTGTCCTTCTTTGGTCCTCTGTCGAATCTGCCAATTTGGTGACACTTGGAGGCTATTTGTCAGTTCATGGGAAACTACATTTTGTCTTGCCCAACCACACTATTTCCTTCGACTGCAAGTCAGAAGGGATCTCGTAGTCCATAATTTCCTTGATTAGGATCTCTAGGTCAATGCAAGAGGCATAAGTCATGGTTGGTAGCCCAATATTAACTGTCTTGAACTGATTCAAGATCTTGAAATTTGTAGTCAAACATTCTACCAGGGTGGCTCCTTTCAAGTTTTCCTCCAGGATTTCAAACTTGGAGTGATCCATTTTGAATTCAGCGAGGCGATAGTTGTATTCCTCCTGATCATACAATTTCCCTTTTCCATCCCAAAATGGTGGGAGGCCTTTGATGAACAACTCTTCAAACAGATCCTTGAACTCCTGTATACTCTTCTTCATCTGCATGGCTTTAGTTTGAACTGACTTAAGTAGGTTATGCTTGGCAATGACCCTCCTGGCCCAAATGATTAATGTAGTTCTATCTTTGACTCCAATGGTCTAAATTTCTCTAGTGGGGATGGAATTCAATAAGTTTATAGCATTTTGGGCCCACTTTGATGGTTTCTTAGTGAGGGTCTCATTTACGATAGTTTATCTGCTTCTGGTTGTGGTGGCCATGCTATATTTTTCATTGATGAAGTTCATGTACACCCTGAACTTGGCAGCTTCAGCACCAATAGAATCCCAGATGATGTCTTTAGCTCCTTGTTAGGTGATTTATATGTACTAAAAAAGACACTAAACTACCCTCAATTAAATTGGCAACCCAGGGTAAGTAAAATTAGAGTTGTAGAAAAATATATGCCAAAGGTAAAAGGCTGGTAGGAGTATAATCTAATTAATGAAAGAAACTATCTAAGACTAATCTATTCAAGCAAACCTATCTAATGAGAAAACCCTACTAAGCAACCTGAAACTAGGTAACCTAAGTACTTTTGGGCCAAGGATTGATGGATAGTTCCTAAGAAAGAAAGTAAAAACCCTATTCAAAGCAAACTAGTTCATGACAATAAGAAAAGGTAAACTACTAAGCATACTAAGAAAATTATGAAAGAAAACTAATTTTAACTTGCCAACCTACATTCAATGAGCAACTACCCTATGAAAGAAATTAAATAAACAAGTAAGCAAAAGCACCTATCTAACCTATTAAAGCAAATAGACAAGTAAGCAAAGACACCTAACTAACCTACTAAAGAAAAAGACAAGTGAGCAAAGACAACTATCTATCCTACTAAAGCAAAGGGACAAGTAAGCAAAGACTTCTCATTGAACAACTAGCTAGCCTAAGAGGCAAGTGGACTAAATGCTTGATGCAAAATTATTTCTAATGCATGAGATGAAATCCATTTTATTGAAAGAAATGAGGACTACCAACTAAATGCCTAATTTACAATAAACAAAACTGCTCTTAAATCTATGGAAGCAAAAGACTAACTACCCTATAACAACAATAAAACTATATTCTCCTATGAAAGCAAGAAAGTATCTTTTCTGATCTACAAAAGTAAGAAACTATCTTTTCTGATCTACAAAAGCAAGAAACTATCTTTAATCTATGAAACAATCAAATGTAATGCTGGTGGTTGTGTGAATTCCTTCATTGGTGACGGATGATATCTCGATGACACTTGACAACAAAGGACAATTCCAACGGTATAAATTCAACACTAATCTCAATGGAAAAATGAAACGTATGTATTAAACAGTCCAACGGAAATTTAGCCATGAAAAAAGTAATGTTAAATACCCTGCATACTCATGTATAAACCATTAACATCATAATGAGATCATCATTATCTAACTAAGGAATTTAATTGCATTTTAATCTATGAAAGGAAATTGCGTAAAGGAAAACTATGCTATGTCTATTCTAATCATTCAAGCTATGATGA
>SNQJ01S0060614.1:0-14315 GCA_010110895.2 Picea sitchensis | reverse complement strand
CTACCATTTCTAGAAACATTACACTTTCCATACTTTTCAAGGTTTCTTAACGACATAATTTTTCATGATCTGCATTGGACCCCCATGCCGAGAAAGTTTCCCTCGGACATTCCAAAATTTGAAGGCAATCCTGGTGAAGACCCAGGTGATCATTTGACAAATTTACACCTATGGTTCTTGTCAAACTCGATGTGAGACGACTCCATACAGTTGCACCTGTTTCAACGCACTCTTATCGAGGGTGTCGTGAAATGGTACATCGAGCTCGACCGCTCAAGATATTCTTACTTTAGCAATTTGGCGATTGTTTTTCTGAACCACTTCCAACTACCTATGAGATATGATGTCGGCAATGAATTGCTAACCAACTTTGAGTAGACTGAGGCCGATCATATCTTGGATCACATCCAAGAATGGTAGCACTAGAAGATCTTGATTAAGATGCAGGTCCCACCAACTATCTTGCTGGAGTTTTTCCTAAAGTATTTGGTATCGCAATTATCTAAGGACATTGCAAATTTGGGAGTGTTTTTAGAGGAGGAGGCAATAATGAGAGCACAATAACTTGAACTAATATACTCTCAGTCTGGCTTATTCTATGAGATTTTTCCATATGTGCCACAGTCCATCCTTGATAAGGCTAGACAAAAGTCTGGACCACATGTTGATGGTATAGTTGGTTTAGCACAAGGAAATTCCACTGACCAGCTATCAAATAAATTACAACAATTGTCAATACAATAGACAACGGCCAGCCAGACCTCCGGTCTGGCTTCTCCCCCTACCCAAACATTGGATGTACACTGTGTGTAGTTGATGAACCCAAAGGCCAACCAATAGCCCGACGGAAAGAAGAAACAATGAAACAAGAAGGGTAAGGGGGATACGAAACCCAACAATAATGTTGGTGGGGGCAACACAGGGAAGAGAAAGTCGAAGTATCTATGTAACCTTTGCACGAAGGACCATTTGAATCACCTATGCCCTTGACTTGTAGAGGCCCAAATGTTATTGGCACAACAACAACCTATTGTGTTAATGAACCCATTTCCACATGGGAAAAATATGACTCAAGCTTCTTCGAGTGCGAATGGGGGCATTTACGGACCTCCTCCGTCTTCTAGTAATCCCTCGATCATGAACATTTATATGATGAAAGTTGATTCTTATATACCAACCAAGCCACACGATTACGGTATGTCAGAATATACTGAAAAGGGTAAATAAGCCACAAACCAAATTGTTCCTCTCCATATTGAAAGGAAAATGGATGAAATAATGACACGCATCCCGAAAGGGGCGTTCAAGAAAGATTCTCATAATCCAAACGCAAGGGCTACCCAAAACTACTCTATGGTGGAGGATTTTTCACAAACCCCTTGCGGGATGTCCTCTTTGTAGGTCCTCCAGAGATTCCCTTCATGAAGAGAGTCTTTGTTATCCTCTTTGGGATCTACAGATACTTGTTATATAGGAACGATCGTTCTCTATATGACCAACTTAAAACCTCGTCTCCCTTACCACGTTGTGTTTCAGATAGTAGTGGCTTACACCATGAAAATTTTTACCTAGAATATTTTTCGTACGGTGGTTGATGAGGGTGCCTTGACTTGTGTGACATAATTGGCATGTTGGAAGGCCATTGGCCAACCCATTTTGTCTTTGTCACCTAATATTCTTACTGCTTTTGAAGGTCATTCTTTCATACCACATGGAATCATCCCTTCTTTCCCCGTGCAGTTATGAGGGAAGACCATGTGCGCCGAAGTTGAAGTGTTCAATGCACGTCTCGACTAAAACCTTCTTTCAGGAAGGAGTTGGACTTATGCAATGCATGTAGTGGTTGCCAAAAATTTTTGGGTCTTGTGTTTTGCACATGAAGGTTGAATCATAACCATTGACTAGTTGTCCTTCTCTATGCCTAAACCTTCATTGGGGTCATCCACAATCCCAATGATTGATAAATCTCAGCCTAGTATCGTCAACATGGGGGTTGGTTTGTGCCCACCTTTGATGGGTACTTTCAATTACATGTCTCCTTCCGGTGATGTAAAATTTATATCGGCTTTCCCAGACCAGCCTAGGGCTGAAATATATCAAGTGACATCATTCTGAATGACTTACTTTAAATATCCATGGACTCTTCCTTCCCCATCAGCCTCTATGGAAGGGACAGGGAATCCTGGCATGGCCATGCCCTTGTTTGTGACATAAATTGCATACTGTATTGTCCAGCAAGTGTCGACCGACCTCAATCTGACTCCTGCACAGGATTTAAATTCAACTCTCGAGCCTATTTGGGATCAAGGTTTCCTTGCCACTACAGATTCCTTAGACATGGTATTTCCCTCTGATGAGGCGATTATAGAGGCATTGATTGGCCTGGATAGACCCTGGGATGATCTCCATCACAAATCATATTTCCTCCCAGAGTTAAGAAGAATAGAGGCAGGTGAATTGATGTCGACTATGACTGGAGACAGGTCTTGTCTTATTAATCATCTAGCTACACACGCAGTTTATGCCGATGGTAATATGGAAACTATCACTGAAACGATACCTATAGATATCTCTAGAACCCTTGGCATCATGGAAAATGTTTTCGTTGGAGTGGACTTCTCCCCCAAGGAGATTCAAATCTATACAAACTTATTTAAGTAATTCCACGACATTTTTTCCTGGTCTTACGAGGAAATGTTAGGAAACGATCCAAGAATTGTCGAACATGAGATAATGACTTATCCTGATGCAAAGTCGGTCTGACAGAAGCTTCGTCCAGTGAATCCTCGAAAAGTGGAAGTTATTAAGACTGAAGTGGAGAAACTACTTGAATCTTGTTTCATCTACCCTGTACAATTGATGCAATGGGTGTCAAATCCTGTTCTGGTTAACAAAAAATAGGGTACGATTCGCGTGTGCATGGACTTATGTGACTTGAATAAGGCCTATCCAAAGGATAATTTTCCCACTCCATTCATTTATCATATTGTCGATGAATTCACAGTTTGTGAGGTATTTTCATTCATGGATGGTTTTTTAGGATCTAATCAGATCCAGATCAAACCCAAAGACCATCATAAGAAAAGTTTTATCTGTCCATGGGGCACATTTTCTTATCGTAAGATGCCTTTTGGCCTAAAGAATGTTGGATCCACTTTTTCAGTGGGCCATGTCCTTTCCTTTCCATTATCTTAGACATATAGTCGAGTCTTATCTTGATGATCTAGCATCACGATCTCACAAGAGAGATGATGATCCCACACACCTCTGACTAATCTTTGAACGATGTCGCTACTATCATATTCTCTTGAATCCTAACAAATGCAGTTTTTACGTGATGTTGGGTCATATTTTATGTTTCATAGTTTCGACAATAGGGATAATGGTCGATCCTCTTAAGGTTGAGGCGATAGTTCAATTTCCTCCCCCATGCACAGTCCCTCAGCTTCAAAGCTTACAGGGGAAAGAGAATTTTCTATGACGTTTTATCGCAAATTACATCGAGATCACTAAAGGGTTCATGCATTTATTTAATAAGGGATTCCCTTTCTGTTGGGATGAAGTCACTCAATGCTCTTTCGAAGCGTTGAAACACGCCCTCATGTCTACCCCTCTGCTCTAGCCTCCCAATTATAATAAAGATTTATTATTGTACTTGGCCACTACAGAGTCGACCATCAGTATGATATTGGTTCAAGAGGATGATCATCTCAAAGAGAATGTAATTTATTACCTGATCCAATGCCTGGTTGGACCGTAAATCAACTATGCCCATGTTGATAATCTTGCGTTGGCGGTAGTGCATGTTGTCTAGAGGTTCCGTCATTACATTTTTCTCCACAAGACCACCGTCATCACCGGTGTGAATCCATTTCAATATGTGTTGACACGACACTTAATTTGCGGAAACATTAGTATATGGATTGTAATCCTCCAATAATTTGACTTGGATTTTGTTTCCATGAAATCCAAAAAGTCACTAGTCTTTGCAGAACTTATTTCAAAACTTCCGTTCGAATCAGGTGATGTTATGCCCGAAGAATTGCCTATTAATGGAGATATTTTTCTGATCGGATCTTAGGACCCCTGGTATGGAGATATACTAGTATATCTCCAGACATTGAAGTGCCCTTATTCTTCTTCTCATGATGAGCGTCGATGAATTCTCCATGAGGCACAAAAGTATCTCATACTCAATGACACTTTGTATCGTCGAGGTGTAGATTGCATTCTTCGTTGGTGCCTTATACACGAGAAATCAGAACTCGTTCTTAACAAATGCCACACTGGAGCATGTGGTGTTCATTTGTCTGGGTGGGAAATAGCCCAAAATATTCTATGAGATGGTTAATTTTGGCCTATGTTAATCAAGGATTTCATTGAGTCGGTCAAGAAGTGCCACCCATGTCAGATCTTCTCTTGGAATATGAGGGCACATCCTACTCCCATGTTTCCCTTCATTTTTGTTGGTCCTTTCACCAAGTGGGGGATTGATTTTACTATATGCCACCCGGTTTCAGCCAGAGGGAATCGTTATATCATCGTAGTGGTAGACTACTTCAAAAAGTGGGTCGAGGCTATGCCAACGCTTATCAATGATGGAGAAACAAAATCTCTCTTCATTTTTAACCAGATAGTAGCAAGGTTCGTCATCCCAAAGGAGATTTCCATTGACCATGGCAGTCACTTCCAAAACAAAATGATGTCCAAGTTAACATCAAATCTTGGGTTGAGGCAAGAGAATTCATCACCCTACTACCCACAAGCGAATGGTCAGGTGGAAGCTATGAATATGTCCCTCAACACTATTATGCAACGAACGATCAATTTTTCCAAGTCAAATTAGCATTTGATGTTGTACTCAACATTAAGGGCCTACCGAATGTTTGTAAATACTCCTATTGGTTTCTCACATTTTCAACTATTTTATGGGATGGAAGAAGTCTTTCCTACAGAGTTCCAGATCCCATCTCTAAATCTGACAGTAGGGTTTTTTCCAGACACTTCACCACTTGAGGAATGCCTATTATATATTGAGCAACGTCATGATGTAGCCTTGGATAATGAGTCTCACAAGCAACGAGTCAAGTGTCAATATGATCGATCTGTTCATCCTCATATTTTCTCCGAAGGTGACCTTGTCCTAGTCTACGACCAAGTAAGGATCCCCTAGGGGCAGGCAAGTTTAAACCCATGTGGTTCAGAGATTTCATTGTGAAGGACGTCTTAAAGAAGGGATCTTATCATCTGGTTGAATTTGAGGGAAATTCTTTGGAGGAGCCTAGAAATGGGCTCTACCTCAAGAAGTATTACTCGTAGGTTGGTCGCCTGGGTGAATTCTTGTACATATGTATAGTTCTTATATAGTTAGTTTTTGTCCTTTTTGTTTTATGGACGTGTCGTTATTTATTTCATATTTTTCACTATGATAGATGTCAAGTAAATTGAAGGTGTTCTTTGGGTTCGCAGATGGTGCTAGCTGACACACTCGGAGGCTTTCTTCCACAGTTTAGGTGATTTTCACACCTCAAGGTCAGTTGATATATTCTGGAAGTATATGTCTAGGTGATGCTACAAACAATGTCGTCGAGTACAATGCAGTGGTAGAGTTGTTGTGTGATGCTTTGTCGCATGGTATCTCTCACCTTCAGATATACTTATATGCTCAGCTGGTTGTGTCCCAGTTAAATGGGGTTTATCACGTTTATGATCCTAATTTACACCGACATTTCCTTAGGGTACATCTCTTAGAATGTTTCTTTGATTACATTATGTGTATCCATGTTCCTACGAGATTAAATCAAATGACAGATACTCTATCTAATCAAGTATTAGATTGGCATGTTGCACACACATACACATGTACATACATTTCTAAAGAATGTGATCCATAAGACATATATATATATATATATAATTGGCAGAGTATATAGGTGGGAGAGAACGCCTCAAAAATAATAATCTGGTATACATCATAGGGATTATGCCCTCAAAAATATACAAAATGTTCCCTTGGCACATGATGATTCCATTATATCTATGCTCGGGGCCTATTGGCCCCACTGTAGTGAATGACGATGTTTGAAAAATGCCAGAAGAGTTGTGTCCAAGTCCATGGAACCCCAACTACATGAAGCTACATGGATGGCGAGAGATCCTCAATATCGGCCATGGGAACTGCACGAGTGAGCGCGGTGAGGTTCCACTCCACCCATCTCAAAACTCTCTCAGCCTCTCTGGCTGGAGGTCTCCATGCAGATGCTGGTCTGACAGTTGTTGCTGGTACTGCCTCTGGTCGAGGATGCCGCATATTCCTCGAGAAGTCTATTGGGTGCACTGGTCCCACATCTGTACATAATATATACATAGTTTTCAAATACTCTGATGCATATAAAAATGATATATATAAAAGAAACTAAAAATTAAGTAACTTTAAAAACACACATAACTATCTCTCCTCTCTCCTTTATAGGAGGTACGGGCATGTCTGGATCTCTAGAGAAGTTGATTCCAGCATAGGGGTAGTCCTCTATCACTAGAATCTGCCATTCCCACCAGTCGAAGAATGTGTCATCGAAGGCCTCTATGGTCCTTCCTCCCCCCTTCTATGGAAACAAGGTTTCCCATCTACACACCGCTGAGAAGTAGGCCACATGCCCCCACACTGTCTCTCTTAGACTCAGGTTGGGTACCCTCTCAAAGAATAACAAGCACAGAATGGTACCAAACCCAAAGTTCTTGTTGCTACACTCACTACAATCTGTAAGCTTCATCTTCATGCAAGTAATCATGGTCGGGCTCTAGTCAAAAATATGTGCATCAAGGAACTGCATAGCACAATACATGTGCGCTCGGGAAGCCTTGTGGATAGTTGTGGATCCAGTGATCTACCCAATGAGAAATAGGATCACCTTCAGTGATAGGTTGGTGATATTTTTGATGGGCACCTGAGAACCTACTTTCTCAGTGCCTACCTCACAATGCATCCCGATGTAGTCAGCGACGTTCAAGGGCCCAGAAAGAAATGTGCACAGGTTGACTGGTTCCCTTCTCCTTGAGAGACCAGTCAGGAAATAAATATCCTCAGTCATTGGAGTCAATGCCTTCCCCTCAATCATGAACGCCTCTTCGTCTGGGTGCCAGTAATCCACCAGGGCATTCAAAAGCCTGGGTTGTTCCCTCATAAGTGGACACTGGTAGAACTTCCATAGCCCACATTTTTTTAATGTGGCAATGGCAGTAGGGTCCTCATCGACCAAGATATCAATATCCTCATGTTCCCTCTCCCTCTAGTGGACATACATCCTATTACATGACAAGTTCAATGGGGAGTTATCTCTTGCATATTTTATTTTTCCATGTTTTTTAGGGTGTATGTGGGTTGTTTTGAACATAGTCATGTACATCCATGGGAAGATTCTTTTCTTCCCATGGATGTACAAAGGTTTTCCTTGGACAACCCATGTACACGTAGGGCCTCCCTCTTTTAAGAGATTGCGCCCCCCCCCAAAAAAAAACAATGCATAATTGAATAATAGAAATGAAAGAGGGATGAGTTAATACTTACTTGGTCTGAGCAGAAGTTTGTTTCATCCTCTGAAGATCCCATAATCAACTCTTTTAGAAAATGTTTTTTTTTAACCTTTTGGTTAATTTTCAAATTGCAATGGTGAAAATGAGCTATCAACTTCTATTTATAGACCTTTTTGACCCTTTTTCTACTTTTTTGAACCCTTTTGTCATTTTTTCTGGCCTGAAAATCATTTAATGTGGTTCTTGAGTTTCTTATTGGATGTTACAATGCACTTCACGTTTGGTTTGGTAACCTTTTAGGGAGATGGGTCACTTTTAAAGGTCCTTTGGTAAAAGTTATTTTTTCCAACCTTTTTCATATAAGTTAGGATTCCACCTCCAATTTTTGCATCTCATTGTCTTTTTCACTTTGCCATAGGATTGATCCCAGTGAAGTGCAACACAAAACCATCATTGTTGTTTTAGAAGTGTGATGATTAGGTGGTAGAGCCTACCTTTACATGGATGGCCTAGATAGATCTTTGTTACTTCTTGGCATCCATGTTGTCTCTAATGACTTTAGACTCGAGATTCCTTTCTAGTCCTGTCATGATTACAAGATTGAGCCTCATTTTCCTTATGCATAATCACCCTTGGCCTCACCCTCGGATCTCCCAAAAAATGAGCATACTTTGTTGTCTTTCAAGCTCTCTTTGAGATTCGAAAGCAACATCTGACGAGACTACATTTATGCTTTTCAATATTGTCTAGATTAACTGAGAAAAGTAACCTCTTGGGGTCTTCTTTAAGCCCTTTTTAGACTCTCTAAACATGAAAATATTGTTGAGCGATCTTGTTGTCCTTCACACTTGCCAAACTAAAAATTGAAGGCACAACTGTCTGGTGGTATTTTACCCCTTTTTCGGTCTGGATGGTCAATTTTACGAACAAAGGTATAGTCTAGGAGCTTTGGTTTGCTAGAAGAGTATTCTTAGGTATAATTTTACCCCTTTTTTCGGGCCCGAGGGAATAAATTTATGAAAAAGGAACCCCCACGGAGTCCATAGTTAAGCTCTTTTCAAACTCCTTAAAATTGAAAAGATTGTTGACTGACCTTGTTCCTTCACACTCATTAAAATGGTCCAGAAGAACATCTACTGGCATGAGTTTACACGTTTTTCTGGCCTGTAGATTATGGAGGCAAAAGGTACACCTCAGGAGATTCATCTCGTCGGGGGAGTTATCCTCAGTAAATTTTATCTTTGTCGGGCTAAGGAGAATAAATCTAGAAAAAGGCAGTGAGTCCATAGTTAAGCTCTTTTTAGACTCCTTAAAATTGAAAAGATTGTCCAGTGATCTTGTCTGTATCACACTCATTAAAATGGTTTTGAATAAACATCTTTTGGGTGCTAGTTTACCCCTTTTTCAAACCGACTAGACTATTTTCGTAAAAGGTACTCAAGTGGAGTCTTCTTTTACATTTTTTCAGACTATCTAAACATGAAAAAACTATCGAGCTTACCTTCTCTGGGCTCGTAAAAAATACATTGAAGGGGGTTTCATTGTGTCTTGCTAATCACATTTTCATATCTGTGTCTTCGGCCTAATGCTGACTCCATGTTTCTCTCAACTGAACCTTTGAAGCATGCCTTATACGCAAGCCTTGTAGCACTTTTCCTTTGTGACCTGACACCTTGACCCATGGAGGAATTTTTTCGAGTGTCCTTTTCCTGCACGTGTCTCCTTACTCTGAGAATTAGTGTGTGCCCTGTACTTGGAACTAGTATGATTGTGACACTCATTCTTCATTTGTAACGTAGCATTATTTTATTCTTTTTTAATCTCTTTAAAAAATTGAAAAAGTCAAAAAAATAAAAAAAAACCAAAAAGAGGGGATGGGAAATATATATTCTTTTTTTGGCAGCACAATGAGTCGCCCTTGGACAAAGAACATCCTTTCATTTGTTTGTCAAAATTTGGGATTTAATATGACCTTAGGAAGTTGTTCTCGCTACATAGAGTTGTCTCGTCCTCCATTTGGTTACTCTTCCAAACACATGGAGAATTTGTGTTGCCTCCTGCATTGTGAACTTATGTCAATGTCATGTTGCCTAAGTCTAATCATATTCCATGCTATTGTAAAAGGGAATTTTCACCCAACCTGAGTCGGCCTTTCTTCATTTTATCTCTTGACCTCATGCCCGACCATCCCAAAAGTCCAATCATGTTCTTGTTTGAAATCAATGAAGTTTTCTACCTGATCATCGAGATCCATCTTTTCCCAACGAGTCGTCAATACCTCTGGGTAGTGAGTTCATACACTCAAATTACACTCCTACCTGAGTTTTGAATATCTTGAAGTTGTTTCTCAAGCTCTGAAAGCCTCATCTCCAACCATCAGGCGTCTTTGGCTTATTGAAGATGGATACTATAGTTGTATATTTTTTATTTTGAGATGTAGATCTAATGTGTATTGCTCGCGGATAAAATTTATATAGTTATATGACATGTATATGTAGTGTATTTGATTGAAAACCATGATTTATTTCATCTCAAACATGGGTATTCCCACCTCGGAGAGAAAGTTGTTATTTTTGCATATGGCACCTCCCAAACTATGGGCTCGGGCTCACTCGTTTTGTACATTGGTGAATATTTTGTAATGAATTTTGGCCATCATATTCTCTTCTAACCTCACACATTAGGGGGCATCTGTTATAACCCTAAATTTCTCTATATGTGCATACCTGGAATTTCTCCCTCTTACATGCATTTTTTTCCAAGCCATCACTAAGTTACTCTTCTTAAAAACTCATTTTTTGAATATGTATGTGCCATGTAGCATTACTGCCCACATACATATGCTTGTTGCACCACTACAACCCACGCACGTATGCATGCTACACTACTACATCCTGCATATAATTGCAAAAGTTGCAAAAAATAAAAAGTTGCAAGGAATTCATTGAGATTACGGGCTATTGGGTAGTTTCCCAACTAATCCACTACCTATACCCCATCACCCAACCAAATAACCATCCTTTTGTCATATAAAAGGAGGTTTTGGGGTCTCATTCCCCATATAGACATAAGAATAGTGAAACTCTATCCATTTCACATCCCCTCCTTGCCCCAACCATTTGCAACCCTTTTGTGAGAATTTCCTTAGAATTCCCCAATTTGTCTTCCTTCCTCTATCATAAACCCATCATACTTCTTAAGAAGAAGGTTGAGAGGAGAATCCATATGAAGGTGCACTTGGATCTTGGTGAAGATGATCTCAGACCAGGTTCATGGAGCTATAACTGACACTGGTTGTAAGTGATCATTGTATTATCAATAAAAGAAGTACTTTTTCTGTCCCAAAACATGATGTGTCGAATGTTTTCATTTGATTTATGTTTTATTCTAATATCTAACCCTTGGTTTATATATGAAATTCATGCTTTTACTTTTCTATTTATCTTTCTTTGAATGCAGGCCAGCCTTGGGAGGAGGTTTGTAGTCAGTGAAGCTCTCAAGCATGAGAGGATCATCATCGAACGGAGACTAGAGGTACATTTGCCTGATCCTTTTAATTTTTCTTTTCGTGTATGAGTCTAGGATATGTTTGGGGTAGTTAGAGAAGTAGGATAATTTTAAACGGTTATTGATCTACCTACATTGTAAACTTTGTTGTATCCATAGGGGGGGTTTTCCCGCTAGCAAGAAGAGGACATAAAAACAGTAGAGGCAAGCCCATCTACTGTGGGATAGAAAAGAAAGGAGAAAGAAACCATGGATATCACACTCCCATATCTCCCAAACACAGTGGTCACTATGGATGATATGTTGGGAAAGGTACCAAAACTTAGGTACTCAAACCACAATGTGTGCGATGTGGCCAAGTTCCCCAATTTGGTTGAGAAGAATTACTTAATAAACACATGGGAAATTGGACCGCTAGGTAAACCAATAATAGATCATGTGTAGTGGATAATGGGGATGTACAACTCTAGCATTATGAACCTGTTGGATATACCTCACTTTGGGCATGGTAAGAATGTTGGGCTCTCTATCAAACAACTAGTCTCCTGTGTACACAGAGGCATATTGTGGATGGATAGGCTAGTATAAATATATGTGCCACCAATTTCCAAGATCATAGGACTACCTACATTCAACACTCAATGAGAGGAATACTTGTATAACAAGGTGCACGAGAAGGAAATCACAGGGCTGGTCAAAGCACAGTTTGGCACCAGTCAGGCTAATATGGGAATTGTGCTCAAGGATATTAACGATAATGAGACAAGGTTCGCCAACAAGCTTATGGATTGAAAAGTATTGAGAAAATGCCAAAAATAAGAAGCAACAACAGGATTTATTGCAGTAGTCGCACAGTGCATGAAAAGAGTAATGTTCAGTTGGGCACCATACCTACTAAATGAGTGTTTGGTAGATTATAGATACGAGTAAGACAATGGAACCAAGTTCCTTTACTCCTAGCTGAATCTCAGGGGTGGTTTTAAGGATGGAAATTTATTTTAAAATGTAGAAACCTTGGTGAATCTTACTAATCCTTCATATGCCAACTATAAATGTTTGGCGATATTTTTGTAAAACTATTCAAATTTCTAAGGATTTTATATCGTTTTTATAAAATTTTGGCGATTTTGAAGGTAAAATAATTTTATCCTATAGAATTTGGGCGAATCATTTTTAAAATAGCGAATCTCGTTTTTTGAAAAACCATGGAAAATCAGCCCATGAGCGAAATTTAGCCCCTAAAATCATCCATGTAGCTGATCATCCTTATAGATTTGGTAGGGTGGTAGGATACAAAGTTCTCATCTTTCCTGGATAGGAAAGGGAAATATTATGTGACCAGATATGAGTCCCTCTGAAAATCCAAGGATAACAAAATTCAACAAGAAAACAACAAAGTTTTTGCAATGTTGTTGGAAGAGATACAAAAACACACAACTAATGTGTGGCACATACATGTGGAGGTAATCCAAGAGATATAAGGGATAGCCAGGTTCAAGGCATCCGGGCATCATATGTGGATCTAGGATGCAAGGGATCCAAAGAAGGCATGGCTAGAAATGCAATATTGTGTATCCAAGGAAGAAGTTGACCGGATAGTCAAAGAATGATCTACACAGTGGCAACTGCTAGTAATAAAACCAGAAATAAGGATAGTCATGACATAAACCTCCAAGGCCAAGGAAAAATATGAAGTAGGTTCCTCAATGAGAACAAAAACCCCAACTAATAATACTAGAAAGGTTGCAGCATGGAATCAGACGTCTAGAAGAAGCGTAGTGCTAAAAAGACCAAGCAGGACACAAACAATGACAAGGACATGAAACCAACCATAGAATGGAAAGGGGTAAAATTCATAGGTTGGGTAACAGAGGGTCCAGGGTACAACAAGTGGGATGCAACCCTCATAGACAATAAATAAGCCAATGCAATAAAACTATGTGCGCAAAAAGAGGAAATACATCACGGAAGACCCAATCATCACCTTGACAAAGGATGATGTGGAGTTAGTCATAGACAAGGTCCAAGAAAGGGGGAAGAAGTGGTATTTATTGCATAGGCACAAAGAGAACATATCATGGCCAATATCATCAAATTTCATGAAAATCTACAACAAGTACAGAGCCAAGAAGTACCTGTAATATCCCTATTTCCCCCAGTTTGTAATTAATCATAAAATAGGAATTACCATACTAAGGCATGTGGACAATGTAAATGTATTATTGTTTCAGTTACCACCAATTGATTGTGGGGGTGAAGCCTTGAAAGTACTGGCCATGATATAACTAGAGGAAGAATGTGAAAACTATACAAGAGGGCTCATTATATCAAATAACCCCAAATTTCCTTTGATGAGGATGATAAACCTCTTTCAGATCCCAAGGAGAGAAATCATTTAATGAATAAAGGACCAATGGTTGAATTATCAACCACCGCCATGAATGGGAGCATCATCTAGCTGTAGAATGTCACCCCAAAGTACCACAGAGACCTGCAGACCCAAGCTTCCTTCTGACAGAAGGAACATGATGGGCCAAGAACCTTCCAAAAGAAGGAAGGTAAGATATGCTAGAAAAACAGGACCGTGGAGCAATAAAATAAAACAAATGTGGAAACAAAACACAAAATATACACAATACAATAGAGACATAGATTTACATGGTTCACCTAGTGTGGGCTAATTCCACCAGAGAAATTGTTAGGTCCTTCCTTTATTATTATCCAACATATGAAGGGATACAACCTACAACAAAACCTGCTGTAACTTCCTCTTCTTTCTCTCACAGTCTCCTATCTCAGAATACAATATTTGCCCTCATAACTAGCCACAATAAATTTCCCTCATAAAAGAGGGTTTCCTTCTAGGGAAAAAAACCCTAACATAATTTCTACCGTTAGATATGCGACATTCTAATGAACAGTCCAAATTTATAATGAAATTACAATATACTTTTACAAGGCAATTTTTTCTTCGGGGGCTTCGCCCCCGAACCCACGCTAGGGGCCCGCTTGCCCCCAGACCCCCTAGCTAGGGGGATAGCCCCCCCATACCTTGTTGAAGGGGTACCCCCCCTCTACACTCCCCTGCGTGGAAGAGTGTACATATTTCTAGGGTGTAAATACTTCATGGGGTATAAACACGGCTGAAAGTAAAAGACCTTTGAATCAGGAAGATAATTAGGCTCCAGAACCAACAATCTCCCACTTGGAGACTGGTATCAACAAATCCACCACTGTTGTATATGCTGGACTCTAAACCTTCTTGGACCTGGAAA
>SNQJ01S0060613.1:42191-72981 GCA_010110895.2 Picea sitchensis | reverse complement strand
AGTTGGTGCTGGAAACACTCATGGAGTTGGTGCTTCCTTCTAGTTGGTGCTAGAGAAACCAGGGAGTTGGTGCTTCCTTCTAGTGGGTGCTAAAGAAAACAGAGAGTTGGTGCTCTTAGAAAGTAGCAGCTTGCAAAACTGAGGTTGTAGCCTCATTATGAGTTGGTTCTCATATGTATGATAATGTAAAGAATGTAAGTATTACTTATCATATAAATAAAAAGAGGTTTTTACCCTGTATGGGTTTCCTCGGGAAATATCTGTCTCTGTGTTCCTCATATATGTGTGACTGATGCTGAATGTGCCATTGTTTATTTCCCTACTTTAATGTGATCATCATTTAGTGTTTCTGCAAAGAGTTTAAAAATAAGCATAATTGTTTAAGCACAATAACAATTGATTCACCCCCCCCTCTCAGTTGTTCAACAAGTCCGCCCTCACATAATTAAGTTATGTGCTAGTTCACTGCCCGATATGGGCCTCAACCATTGATCCGCTGTATTTTTCCATATTACCACCACATATGACCTGAGTCTCCAAATAACGCCATGTCTCTACACTGATTTAGTCACCTGCTAAATTTAAACTCGGATATGAAGCATGATCGTCATACTGATAACACCTGCAAAGATAGTTGTGATTGTTGATTTTCCACCACTAAATTTAGTTCGATAGTTGAGAACCATTTTGGGTCACACTCGTGTTACACATCAATTTTTCATGCTACTAAGTGGCACACTTATGTATCATATTCTACTAAGTGTCTACTAAGTGTCTCACTTTTGTATCACTTATGTAGGTTTCAATTTCCCACATTTCTATGTGTCCCACTTATATTCTACTAAGCATCATACTTGAATGTTTCAGTGTGGAAGTGTTGGTCGTGTTCCCTTGACAAATTGGAGGATAAAAATCATGACATGGAGACATAAATACACTCTATAATCATGTGGAAGTGTCTATTATGTTCCCTAGACAAATTGGTGAAGAAAAATAATGATTTGGAGGTCAAAAAACCACTTTTTACCTTTCGTTTTTGACCATTTTTAGGGATGACGATCCCATTCCCATAAATAGGGAGCGTAAGTCCCTTGGTGACACTCCGTTCTCAATTATGGGGGAGCATCACTGACAATTCATGCTAAGCCTTTGGGGAGCGAAATTTTGGTTACAACCAATTCCACATTTTTTGGAGGGAAGGTTCCAGGAGGTTGGAGTTTGTTTGGGTCAAAGGAATTAAAGTCCTATCTATATACTTGATCCTAGGATGAAGATCCTATTTAGTTGAGCCATATCCTCAACCATACTCCTAAAATACTCCATGGTGGTTGGGCCTTCATTTTCTATATAAGGAGTCCACTCAAAGGTAAAAGGAGGGTATTGAGAGTATGAAACCTTTATTCTTGAGACATTCAGATATAGTTTAGAAACATTCTCATTATCATCAGGCGGTGTAAGGGGATGGAAAGGATAAGTGTTGGAGGAATCTTGCATCACATCGACATGGTTGTAAGTATCCATTGTTTCTCATCAATATAAGCTTGGACTATTCCCATACTTCTGTCTCATTTAGTTTACATATGAATGTTTATTCTTGTTTCATTTATTTATATTTCCTTTCATATAGCTTTGTGCAAGTGGTAGAAGATGAATATCATTCTATCTAAGTGCAGGGAGATCGTGATCGAGATAGGACTGGATCCAATGCCAGAGAAACAAGGAGCAGTGAGGAAAACCTTTGAAAAAGGTGCACTCTTATTTCCTTTTACCTCTTCTCATTTTCATTTGTGAATAGACAGGAGCAAGGGATGTTAGTGCCCACTTGATATATTCTATCTTATCCAAATTAAACTCGGCTAAGGGGGAATTAGCCTATCCGCAAGGCAATATTTCGCACAATAGAAAAATGGCGACTCCAAAGGGGAAAAATTGTTTCCTCTGTTTTTAGCTGATTGTTTCTTATGATCTCTTGGTGCATGCTTGTTTTTTGAAGTCTTTTCGATTTTCATATTAATTGAATAGCTTACAGAACCCTCAAGATCACTTATGTTGAGTTCGATTTGGGCTTGAGGATGCTTGACCCTTTTTTCAAACAGTGACACTCCCCTCCAGTGGCTTACAAAGCGTCATTGACGCCATCTGGAAGGATTTTTGGGAGCACCACCCTACCAGTAATTCCCTATACTCTTAGTACTAGGAGCATCACCCTTCCTTATGCTTGGTTTCAATCCCTTTTATGCCATTTTTCTCAAGTTGTTTTTGCTCAGATTTTTGTTTCAGAATCTCTCATGCTTTAGTGTGACTTTGGTTGCTTCAAGTTAATGGATTTTGTTTGATTTTTGTTACTTCTTTTCATTTGATTATCTCCTATCAAGCTGTGAATCACAGACGACTGTCATAAAGGTTAATCTAATCCTTTGGACAAGTCTATGTTGTCAGTAACTTGAGACTTGTATATGCAAGTTTTCAAACCTACGTCACATTGATTCCATGGCCTTTGAAGTGTTCTACTTGATTTCTTTTGGAGTCTTTTCTTTGATTTGGATATTTTACAAGTTGCTAAATGTTTAGTTTCTTCTTTTGTCTTTTTGACAAACTCTTTGTCAAGAGTATTCTTGGACTCTTTTGCAAATTTGCATTGGCCATGAACCTTTTCTATTTGGGATTTGAGGTTTCAACAAGATATTTCCTTTTTCTTTAGAGATTTGTGTTCTTGATTGAACATTTGTTAAATGCATTCTTGCATTTTCTTTGAGTACTTGTCAATATTTAGAGTGCACATTTTGTTTGATATTTTTTCTTCATGTTCCTTTGTACCTACATTAATGGATTCTTTCATTGAAATTAAGGAAGTAGAAATAATTTCATTTGATTTGAGTTCATTGCATTTATAATCAAACAAAAAAGAAATTTTGCATTCTAGTTTTTGGGTAGTGCATTTTTGAGCTTGCATTTTAAAGCGAAAAATTACATGGTTTTTGACATTTTTGAGCTTTTTTCTTAAAAACTCCCCCCCCCTCATGACCAGGGGGCATGAATCATGTATCCTATAACTTATTTGACTCATATATCCAACAAATTGAATTTCATTCAACGAGTATTTTATGTTTCTGGCTTTGAAAGTTGTAATTGTTTCTTTGCTTGAAACTTCCTGCTCCTTTCTATAGATCGCCTTCATCGAAACTTAAAGATTACATTGCATTCATATTTTATTTGAAGTCTTTTTGGAGTCAAGTATCACACATCATTGTTAATTTTCATCCGCAATCCATTTTGAGTAACAAACATCTATAAAAAGAATAAGCACATACTCAAAAATCAACTAGACCTTTTCTTTATTAGAAAATGATCACAAGTCTAGGATTTTAGGGCCTTGGTTGTAGGGTGGAGAGAAAATTCTCCAAGGCCACTTAAAAAAAATTATAGAATAATAGAGAGTGTTGAAATCCAAGTAGTAACAACTGACATTTTTCGAGAGAGATCCTCTTACACGGGAGTTAAGCATGAGGTCAAGAGAAGTAACAGTTTGAGATCTCCCCTCTTTCATTTTCCTAGTGGGACTACAACACATTTTTGAGATTTGAAGAGTGGAAGGTCCCAGGGGTGACACCACTTCTTATTAGTATTTTGGTCATGGATTTTTGTCCACCATTCCTAGTTCCATTTTCTTAGTCTTGACTATCGACTAGTTACCCGCCCGACTGTCCATTGCGAAATTGGTAAACATAGTTGCTTTTCTTAGGATTCTACATGGGTGACTGGAAGGGGGATTCCTTCTTCAGAAGGTTCCTTGTGGTACCGGAGGAATATGTCGCATCAAAATATCAGTACCCCTAGAGGGTGGCTCCATGAAGAGAGGGTTACTTGCACCGGGAATGGCTATTACGTGGAGGTCAGGGTAACTGCTTCTCATATCTTCGTTGACGACCTCATCTCCCATATCCAGAAGAAAGCTACTTAATTTGTTTGTTCGATATTATCTTATAGGAACTTTGGTAGTGTGTGATATTTGATTTGGTAGACCCTAGGTTGAGTCTATGTCTATGGAATCAGTTAATGGGACTCCCAATGAGGGGACCCCTTTTCCTGAGGAACCTTTTTTTTCTATCTTTTGGAAACATTGGTCCTCCTTATATTGCTACATTGAGTCTTCCAGGATTCACTATCGGGTTATCGGTATGGTTGTTTTCCTCTCTGGTGATCCCAAATGTTCCTGGTACTTAGTATGTAATCCCTCCACCCAAAGAACATCACCCTCATGTTGACCCTTCACTTTCTTCACCTGTCAGGTCTTCTTACCTTTCTTATTCCTCCACTGGTGAAAGATTTGAAGTTAGTAACCAGGTGGATAAGAAGAAGAAGAAAAGTAAGCAAGGGGATAAAATTCCAACCACTACAAGTCATGTTGGATAAAATCAACCAACTACTGTTAATCATGATGGGAATTTTGATGGTATTGACAAGTTTACCCAACCACTTTGAAAACCCAAATTCCCTTGTAGGATTTGTAAGGATGATCACCTTCTTAGATATTTCTCTGGTCTTCCCAAGATCTTATAAGTGTGGTCTATGGGTTCCCAAAAACCCATGTCGCCAGCTTCCTCCGGTTATGCTGGTGAAAAACCATCAACTAGTGATAGTAAGGTTGGAGGTAATAAAGGTATAGTCAAGTCTCCTTGTAGGTTATGTGAAGGAATTTATCAAACTTACCTTTTCCCTCATATGGATGAGGCTTCACATTTTTTGGAAAATAATGCTGATGTACAACAACAAATTCCAACATCTTACCGTACATTCTCTCCCAACCTGCGATTGGTTGACGAAGTGGTCGACCCGGTTCCATCATCAGTCGTCGAACCCACTCTTTCCCCCTTAGAGAGTGAATTTCAAGTGGTCGACCCGATTCCACCATCAGTTGATCCCACTCTTCCATTGAATAGTGAAGTAGATATTGCTCAGGTTCTTCTTGTCACTACATATAACTCTTGTCTAGGGGGCATTTCACCTATTTCCATGAAAACCCCTCCAAATATTGAGGTCATTTCCTTTGATTGGAATAGTCTGACTAAACCTCACCTTCCTTCCTACTTTCCTTTCCAAACCATTGTGAAAGTTTGTGATATAAATATATGTCACTCTATTATAGATGAAGGCGATTCTGTTATCCTTTTATCCTCAAACGCTTGGAAAGCTCCATGTTCCCCTCAACTTGTGTCTAGTACTCATAATCAGTTGTCTTTCAAAATAAGATCCAATGAAAAATTAGGTATGTTTCCTCAGTTACCTATCACCTTAGGAGGGAAAATTGTTTATATTGACGTGATAGTAGTCCAAGGCCCCTTGGATTTCAATTTTCTCCTCGAGAGAGACTATGTTTATGCCATGAAAGTTATTGTGTCCACACTCTTTCGAGTGATGTGTTTCCCTCATAATGGAAACATTATGTCCATTGGCCAGATTTCATTCGTTGGCCCTCATATGAAAACCAACCATCTGACTTCCCTGAATGTTCTTTACATGAACACAATATCCACCTTGCAACATGTTAATTATGTGGAAACATGTCCCATGCTTTCAACTGATGATGAGAAGGATCCTCTCACTGTATGATCATCTTCTTTGGATTTAAATTTGATAGTTGACATGGTAGTTCCCTCCGTAGGGAGCTTGGATTATGTTCTCCCCCATGTTGATCCGAGTGAGTCCCTTACCATGTATTCCTTCTAGAGTATTATTATTTTTTCTGATGAAGACCTCTTGGAAGCCATGGTATCCATCTTTGAGAAGATTTTATTTGTTGGTTTCAAGATCGTTAAAAAATGAAACCATCCATGAGCACAATTTATTTTCTAGTTTCAAGCTTGCTAAAAAATGAAACCAACCTTGAGAAGGGTTTATTTTCTGGTTTCATTCTCGTTAAAATTGAAACCAACCACGGGCATAGTTCCTTTTTCTGTGTCAATATTGAAATAGGTACCCACAAGCATATTTTTTCTCTGTTTCAAACTTGTGTAAAAATGAAACCTACCCTAAACATAGTTTTTCTCTATTTCAATCTTGTGTAAAAATTAAACCAGTTGTGAGAAAAGTTCTCATTTTTGTGTCAAGATCGTTAAAAAATGAATGAAAGGTTTATGAGAATAGTTCCTTTCTCTGTGTCAAGATCGTTAAAAAATGAAACAACTCCCCCTTTGATTGAATCAAGTCTTTCACTAGATCTCGTAAATGTTGAGTCGAGTCTTTCACTAGATCTCGTAAACGTTGAGTTAAGTCTTTCACTCGATCTTGTAAATGTTTAGTCGATTCTTTCACTAGATATCATAACTAAACCTTCATTTCATCTGCCTATGTCAGTTGATCCTCTTTCTTCATCTGGAAAACATTTACCTATTAGTTGTTGGGTTGTTATATTTTTTGCAATGAAAGTTGATGTTGATCGATTGACAGTCAAAGTTGAAGGTCGAGGTGGCTCGACCAGGTAAAAATGAAGTCGAGGTGTATCAACAACAAGTCGAAGTTTGAGGTTAGTCGACAGGGTAAACTCAAAGTCGAAGGTCAAGATGGTTAGACATGGTAAAGACATCGATAACAAGTCGAAGAGGTCAACTGAAAAGAGGTTGACAGGTAGGCATGTGACAACCAACTAAATAATGAATGAAGGCTGACTGGTAGTTGACATGTAATATGAATTGGTATTGGACTGTAACAAAATACCGAGATTCACAAGATTTGTAGCCAATGATCTGTATGGATCTGCAACCATTTTAGGGTGCCATTTCTTTAGGTTTTTTCGTGTTGTAAATCCTATAAAGAAGGCTTGTTTTAAGGCCGTAAAGTCTAATCAATAATCTTGAATCCTTAGATGGTGAATGGCTAATCACCAAGGGTATTTAATTTAAAGGTTGTTGTTCATGCAGATATAAGCCACATTGGCTACAGGGTTATTCTTGCGTAAGCAAGTGGGTATGATGTCTATTGTGTATTAGGTGTGGACCAAGGTTAGACATGCAACCTTTTATTTTGAATGAATAAGTAAAAAAGAAGCAGAATGCTCAATGAATGATAGTTTTCCCGGTTTGGGTTTCGAGGGTAAACTATATGTGTACTGTGTGATTGTTGTGTCATTTAAATTCTTGATTAAATATGTCTTCCTCTCTTCTTCTAGGTTTAGCATGGAAGTGTGTCTCATTTCCTAACATGTGGTATTAGAGCTTGGATTAACAATATTGGATTTGAGATAAACCCTAGGTATAGTAAGAGTCATAAGTTAGAAATATTTAAAGATTGTGCTAAATATTGTGTTAAAGAATGACGAGCAATTCGAGAATAGAGATCAAAAAATTCAATGGCCAAATTTTTTAGCTTTGGAAGCCTAAAATTGAATATCTCCTTATAGATCGAGAATGATGGACAACAATCTGTTCATGTACCATGTCAGCAGGTATGTTGATGAAAAAATGGGAGAAAATCGAAAGAAGAGAAAGGAATATGATTCAAATTTGTCTTGAAAATCCGGTGTTGCTGAATATCTCAGGTGAGGATTTGGAGAAGAAACTGTGGGACAAGTTGGGAAGCTTATACCAGTCGAAATCCCCGGTAAACAATCTTTTCTCAGAAATAAATTATATCTTATGAGAATGAGGGATAGAAGTTCGGTGACTGAGAATTTAAATTCATTTAATACCATTCTAAGCCAGTTATCTTATGTGGATATTAAAATCAATGAGGAGGAGAAATGTATAATCCTATTATTTTCTTTGCCAGACTCCTGGGATAGCTTAGTCGTGGCTATAGGGAGTAATGAAACCACATTAGCGATATAATACGTGGTTTCATATCTATTGTCAGAGGAAATGAGAAGGAAGAACATGGAAAGATCGACCAAAGATGCTTTAGTGGTGAGAGGTTGAACGATTGATAGGGATAAAGGAAAATTCTCTCATAGAAATTGTAAGTCGAAGGGTAGATCTAAATCCCTAGTTCAGTCGACAAGACAATGCTAGAAAAGTGGTAAAGATGGGAATTTTAAAAATTAATGTAATTCGAGGGCGATGGAAGTCAGTACAGGATCTGACGAGAAGTAGTCAACTGAGAGAAAGACAACTCCAGATAAGGGATGTGATGTGTACCTAGCGTCAACCCGTACACAGTCAGATCAAGATGTTTGATTGATCGATTTAGGAGCATACTATCATATGACACCACATAGAAAATGGTTCTGTGAATATAAATGATATGAAAGAGGAAAATTGTTCTTGGGGGATGAATCGAAAACCATAATTGTCGACCGAAGAAGATTTCAAATGATACTGTAGGATGGGAGGCGTGGAAACTTTCCAGGTGTGCTACACATTCTGGGTTTGGAAAAAAATCTTATATCTATCAATACGATGAGTGATTATGGTGTGCACACTCTTTTTAGAAGGATTCATGCAAGATGGTCATAGGTGTGATGGTATTAATGAAATTATTTTGGATTGGAACCCTATACAAGTTGCTAGGGAGTGTTGACTCAACTGGATGCAACAACATCATTGTTCCTGAAGTCGACTCAAATTCAACTTGAATAGAATTGACTTGGGCTGAGTCGATTCAAACCGACTCAAAAAGTCATCATAAATTCAACCCAACCATCCTATGGCATGAGAGGATGGGACACATTGGAGAAAAATGAATTTGAGCTATGCATAATAAAGGTATGGTTGAAGACTTTCCTAAGTGTAATTTAGAAGTCAAGTTTTGTGAACATTGTATATATGGAAAACAAGGTCAGGTGAGGTTCCCATTTGGAGTGACAAGGGGAAATGAGATTCTAGATCTGGTTCATAGTGATGTGTTTGGACCTGTTACAGTGCCTTCACTTGGTGTATCCCTGTATTATGTTTCCTTCATAGATGATTTTTCCAGGAAGACATGGATATATTTCCTGCGGAATAAATAAGAGGTTTTCGAGAAATTCAAAGATTTTAAATCTCTTGTAGAAAAACAGACAGATAAAAAGATTAAGGTGATGAGAACTGACAACGGTGGTGAATTCTGTGAAAACAAATTTGATTAGTTTTGCAATCATTGTGGCATAGAACGCCAAACTACCACACCATATACCCCAAAACAAAATGGAGTTTCTGAGAGAATGAATAGAACGTTGATGGACAAGGCAAGGAGCATGCTCGGTGGTGCTGGGACCGCACAAGAATTATGGTTGAAGGTAGTCAACATTGCTAAATATCTATTGAATATGTCTCCTTCATTGAAGCTAGCCTACATGATTCCAAATGAGGTGTGGTTGGGTAAGAATCCTTCTGTTTCACACCTCAAATTGTTTGGTTGTGATGCATTTGTGCATGTTCCTAAGGAAAAGAGGAGAAAGTTGGACAAGAAGGCAGTCAAATGTATTTTCATTAGATACAAAGAAGGAATGAAAGGATATAAACTCTGAGATACTGCATCAAGGAAAACAATGTATAGTCGAGATGTGGTCTTCAAAGAAGTTAGAAGTAATTTTGATCATGATGAAATTGTACAGACCGGAAATAATCCTGCGACGTTTCTGTTTGAATTGAGGAACAACGAATATGATTCAGATGAGTCAGTTGAATCATAAGAAGAGGTGCAACAACCAACTCCAGTTGTAAGGAGGTCATAAAGAGTAAGAAAACTAGTCGAAAGGTACGGTCCACCCGACTTCCATTCCACATTCGTGTTAACTTCCACCGATGATGAGCCCAATTCAGTTGGGGAGGCAATTGACTCAGCCGAGTGAAAACTCTAGAAGGATTCCATGGTTGAAGAGATGGAATACTTGCATAAAAATGAGACATGGGATTTAATCAACTTTCCTAATGGAAGAAAGATTTTTGATAGCAAATGGGTATTCAAGAAGAAGATGAATGCAATAGTTCAAGTCGAGAAATTCAAAGCTTGAGTGGTAGAGAAAGGATATTCCCAACTCGAAGTAGTCGACTTCAGTGAGATTTTTCATCCTGTTGCAAAATTAACTTGCATTAGAGTACTAATGTCTCTGGATGCAACATTTGATCTGGAAATAGAAAAAATGGATGTGAAGACAACGTTCCTACATGGGTACCTGGAAGAGGAAATGTACATGAAACAATTTGAAGGATTTGTAGTAAAGGGTAAGAAATATTTGGTGTGTACAATGAAAATATTCTTTTATGGTCTAAAGTAGTCACCAAGAATGTAGTACCAAAATTTTGACACATACATCCTTAGTTTGGGATTTGTGAGAAGAAAATTTGATCATTGCATATATTCCAAAGAAGAAGGTTGGCGTTTCATATATGTAGGTTTGTATGTCGATGACATGTTGCTGATTGGAAACAAAATGGACGCAATAAAGGAGGTGAAGACACATCTATCCTCCAAGTTCGATATGAAGGATATTGGTGCATCTAGCTTCATTCTGGGAATGGATATTAAGAGATATCAAACAACTAGAAAGATCTAGTTGAATCAGATGAAGTATATTGAAACAATTTCGAAACATTTCAACATGAAGGATTGCAAACTGCTGATGGTGACAATTCCTGTGGGAGCAAGGCTAACTGTTGAAAAGTGTCCAAAGACACAGGAAGAAATATAGGACATAACACATGTTCCCTATGAAATTTTTGTTGGTAGTATAATGTATGTGATGGTATGCATTGGACCAGACATTTCCCATGCAGTGGGATTGTTGAGAATATACATGTTGACACTTAGGAAGGAACACTAGACAACTGTCAAGAGAGTATTTAGGTATTTGTGTGGCACAAAATATTATGCTATATGCTACCAAGGAAAACTAGAGGTGACAGTGAATTAAATGTACATGGATTTTTTGATGTTGATTAGGTTGGAGATCAGGATTGTACATAGTCATGAGATAGACCTTTCCAACAGGCTATCATGTGCCTAAAATGAAGATCGTATGCAAAAGTTACGACCCTAGGAAGTTGATGTACTAACTTACCCAAACGGGGCCCACATGACTTTTGGTGCTTCATCTCCTAGGGTTAGGTTTTTGCATGTCTATGGTTTTTGACATTCGTGGTTATTGTAAAAAGGCCTTCAAAGCCTCATTTTAATCATATTCTTGTGAATGAGTGCAACCGTCACATCCCTTCTCAGAGATAAGCTTCCACTGTTCCAACAAGCTTATTTTCCGCTGCATTTTACAGTTTCAACTTATTTCATTATTGAATAGAAAACCAGTTTTAATGTATGTCTCTGTTATTCTGTGTTAACCATATTTTAATAATATATATTCATTTTTTTTTTCTCATAAAATCCAGATCAGTGGTATCAGAGAGGTCTACTCTTTATTGTCTTAATTCATGTCCCCAACGAGGTTAGGGTACAAAGAATTGGGTGTCGAGCTTGTTTCTCTTGAGGACAAAATCTCTTGCACGCCCAAACGAACTCTCATGGAAGGAGAAAATAAATATGTTGGGACATGAGATCCTTTCAAAATGTTTCTTGAGGAATCCCTTATGTAACAACAAAATGAGATGATGGATAGTTTCACGCAAATCCTTTGACGACTACCAACAGGCGACACATCTTCCTCGAGCGGAGGCGCCACCCCCTTCAAGGTAAAAATCAATTTTAATATTCTTATATTTGAAGGTTAGATAGATGCAAATGATATAGAGAAGTGGTTGAATATACTATAAGGGTATTTTTTTGTTCATAACTTTTCAAATAGAGAAAAAATTACTTTTGTGCTCCTCAAAGCCCTTCCCCATGTCAAATATTCGAGGGAAACTTTCTGTGAGCAAAAGGAAATAGAGGAACCCTCATTATTTACAGTCAAGGCTACCTGGGAATCCTTCAAGGATGTTATTAAGGAAGAATACTACCCTGTCAAAAGTTATGACGACTTGTATACCAAATGGACCACACTGCAACAAGAAAGAGACCAAGCAGTGCTAGATTTCAAAAATATCTTCCATACCCTATGCACCAAGATGGGTATTAAAGATTCATAGAGAAATCTGGTGCTCAAGTATCATAGTGCTCTGCATAGATACATCCAGACCGAAATGTAATTGTTAGACATATTGTCCTTGGGCACGACATATCGATATGTCATCAAAATCGAGCAGAATCTCAAACAAAAGATGCGACAATTTGGGCCTGGGAACCCCTCGAAGAAAAAACCAGGAAAGGGCGGCCCCAACCTACAAAACAAAGGATAGAGAAAAGATGGATTGTATCAGGACAACTAGTCCTAGCCATAAGCAATGAAGGACAGCAAAAAGACAAAGAAGGATACCAGGAAGTGGTGCGACTTCCATAAAAACCCTTGTCATAGAACTGTTTATTTCCACTCAAAGAAGTCGCTGGTGGCCGAAGTGAAAGCCTCTGAATCAGATGTAGATTCTAACTCTGAGTTAGAACCAGAAAGGTGAAGACAAATCATTCACATGAAACCTATTGCCACTGTTGCTACCACCAAGATCTATCCTGGTGAACTAGATGAGCCAGAAGAATGCAAGCACCTTTTCCATTCAAATATGTGGGTAAAAGGCACCCTGCTACACTTCATCATTGATAGTTGTAGCTAGAAGAAACTTATTTCATAAGAGGTCATCAAGTGGCTGGCCCCGCCGAGAACACCGCAGCAGGAACCCTACACCATTGGATGGCTCCACTAATGAAGTGATCTCCGCGTTAACCAACATTGTCGACTGTCGTACGACATCAAGCCATTCAAAGATGATGTATTGTGTGATGTTTCTCCTATCGAAGTTTGTAATGTTCTTTTGGGGCAAACTTACTTATGGAAATATCATGTTGTATATGAGTCTAGGCCTCGTAGTGTTATTATTTATTTGAACAAGAAATTGTACAAGATACCAAAGGCATTCCCTCCTAGTGCTATTTCCTTGATATCTACCAAGCAATGCAGGAAGGTCATCTCTCAGACCGAGAAATTTGTCTTCTTTGTGATTCGATCTCAGAGTAAGCGAAATATCACAACCACATCCAGGGCCTCCGTGACCGATCTCTCCACGCAATAGAAGAAAGTGGATAAGGTTGTGGAATAATACTCAGATATCTTCTCCTCTCCTACTGGGGTACCTCTGCACTATTAGGTCAAGCATCTCATCTATTTGACCCCAGGAGCATTGCTACCCAATGGGTCGGTCTACCATTGCTCTTTGTTAGAAAATGAGGAGATCAAGAGGTAGATACAAGAACTTCTCCAAAAGTGGCACTTTCATCCCATCTCATCGCCTTATGGGAGCCCAATCGTACTGGTGCATAAGAAATACAGGACATGGTGACTCTGCATTGATTACCAGACCCTGAATAAAATCACAGTCTGGAACCGATACCCGATTCCCCGAATCGATGACCTCCTTGATCATCTCATGGGGGCCAAATACTTCAGTAAGTTTGATATGAAGTCTGGCTACCACCAGGTCCCAATAGAACAAACAGATGTATGGAAGACCGCCTTCAAGTAAAAATAATGTATTTTTGAATGGTTGGTCATGCCCTTTGGTTTGAAAAATGCACCAACAAATTTCATGAGGAAGATGGACTATATATTGCGACCTTTCACGAGTACTTTTGTAGTGGTGTATCTGGATGAAATCCTCATATACAACAAATCTTGGGAGGAACACTTGCAACATATTCAGTAGGTTCTGCACACCCTGCGACAACACAAATATATGCAAACTTGGAAAAATGCTCCTTCGACATGGATATGGTCCATTACTTAGGCTACATCATTGATCAACATGGTGTGCATGTGGATCCAACCAATATCTAGGTCATCCATGACTGGCCAACCCCAACTACACTCAGGAAGCTTCAAAGCTTCTTGGGCCTTGCCAATTTCTATTGTAGGTTGGTGTTGGGATTCTCTCATATCGCATGGGCCCTCAGCCAAGTAACCAAGGGTGGCGGTAAGGAAACATTTGTGTGGGGCTTGTGCCAAAAACAAGCCTTCGATGAATTAACACGACATTTGTGCTCATCCCCAGTACTTTCATTACCAGACCTACAACATCCCTTTGAGATCGAGACAGATGCTTCAGACTATGTTGTGGTTACCGTTCTCACTCAAAACGGCCACACTGTGGCGTATCATAGTGAGACACTATCATATGTTTTCCATAAGTACCCTACTTACGAAAAATAAATGTACTCCATTGTGAAATCATGCCGCCAGTGGAGACATTACATTCTAGGGAAGGAGACAGTCATCCACACTAATAACAAGACAGTACAGTTCATGAAGACCCAAGGAAAATTGCAGAATAACCGCCATCAGAAGTGGTCCACATACTTACAACAGTTCCACCTCACCATCAAGTAAAAAATAGGAAGTACCAACCGAGTTATTGATTTCCTTAGCTGACCTCCAGTCTCGACACTCACCACGGTGCTAGACTCTTACGGCCATGAGACCTCCAGATGGCTCCACCTCTATGAGACAGACCTTGACTTCTCCACCACCTACCAAATGTTCAGAGAAAACTCAATGGTCACTAGTTTCCATCTTTAGGACAGGAAGTTGCGTTGTCCGGGCCATCTCTACGTTCCATCAAGCGAGCGCATGAAGATGATTTGGGAAGCTCACTAAATTCGAGTGGTAGGACACTTTGGCGTTGAAAAGATGGTGGCAATGTTGTAGAAACATTTCTACTGGATGAAACTTCGACAAGATGTCAGCAAGTGTATCAGGTCCTACACCTCCTGCGCTATTGCCAAAATGAGCACTAAGAAACAAGGCATGTACACCCCTCTACCTACTCCTAACAATCCATGAGAATCCATCTCAATGGACTACATGTTGGGCCTCCCATCCACCAAGAGGGGAAATGACTGTGTTTTTGTGATTGTTGATCGCTTTTCCAAGATGCTGATTCTGGCCACCTACAAGAAGAACATTACTGTAGAAGCCACTACCAAGCTCTTATTTGAAAGCATCTGGGTACACTTTGGGATCCCAAAAACCATTGTCTCAGATCAGGACATTCAATTTCTTAGCACATTCTGGTCGAGCCTCTGGTCACTGTTGGACACCAAGCTCACCAAATCCACTGCCTACCACTCCCAAACAGATGGAAAAAATGAGTCCGTCAATCGAATGATCATACATATCTTGTGCATGTACAATTCCAATCACCACCGCACATAGGATGAGAGTCTTCCCTATGTCCAACATAGCTACAATTGAGCCCTACATAGCTGAACTGGCCACAACCCCTTTCAGGTGGGGTTGAGATTCCAACCATTAAACCCCGTGGATGTTGCACTACTGCTAGTGACCACCTCGGTTGATTCGGTGGCCTTCCATCTATTCCAACTAGTTCATTTTGGCATTTTTCCAGTTTAGGAGTTTTTTTCCTAGTTTTTCGGTCCCCGACTTGCGGGGCGATTTTGAGGCCCTAGAAAACGTTTTTAGGTATCTCCATAGTAAAAAATGTTGTTTTTAGGGCTCGCCACAAATGAGAATCAAAATGTGTAGTCCATGGATAGACCTTTCCAACGGGATATCGTGCGCCTAAAACGAAGATTGTATGTAAAAGTTACGACCCTGGGAAGTTGATGTACTAATTTACCCAAACGGGGCCGACATGACTTTTGGCGCTTCATCTCCCAGGGTTAGGTTTTTGGATGTATAGGGTTTTTTACATTCATGGTTATTGTAAAAATGACTTCAGAGCCTCATTGTAATCATCTTCTTGTGAATAATCACAGTCGTCACATCTCTTCTCAGAGATAAGCTGCCACCATTCCAACAAGCTTGTTTTCCACTACATTTTAAAGTTACAACTTATTTCCTTATTGAATAGAAAAAAGTTTTATTGTATATCTCTGTTATTCCGTGTTAAAAATATTTTAATAATATGTATTCATTTCGTTCTTCTCATAAAATCCATATCAATTGCGACAGTGAAAGCAAAATATTTTTGGCAAAGAACCCAACTTATCATTTGAAGACTAAGCACATTGATGTACAATACCATTTCGTGAGAGACATGGTGGAAAGAAACAAGGTGTTGCTGGAGAAAGTAAACACATTGGAAAACATAGCACACTCATTGAACAAGTATGTGAGTGTTGTGAAGTTCTCTTGGTGTAGAGAGGCAATGGAAATTGTTGCCCTATGTCTGTGAACGAAAGTTCAAAGGTCTCCTGGTTTTAACAAAGAAAACAAATGGGAAAATATTGGGTTGTTATATTCTTTTCTATTAAAGTCGAGGTGGATAGATTGATATTCGAAGTCGAAGGTCAAGGTGGTTCAATCAGGTAAAGACGAAATCAAGGTGGATCGACAACAAGTTGAAGGTCGAGGTTAGTCGATCAGGTAAAGTTGAATTCGAAGGACGAGATGGTTCGACATGGTAAGGACATCAACAATAATTCGAAGAGGTCAACCGACAAGAGGTCAACATGCGGGCATGTGACACCCGAATGAATATTGACGGGTAATACGTATTGGTAGTCATTTGTAACAAAATCCTGAGATTCACAGGATTTGTAGCCAATGATTTGCATGGATTTGTAACCATTTTTGGACGCCATTTCTTTAGGGGTTTGCCTATTGTAAATCCTATAAATAAGGTGTGTTGTAAGGTTGTAAAGGATAATCAATAATATTTAATCTTTAGATGAGGAATGGATAATTTCGAAGAGTCTGTAATTGTTGGTCATGCAGGTGTAATCCAAATTGGCTACAGGTTTGTTCTTCCATAAGCAAGAGGGTATGATTTCGACTGTGTCTTAGGTGTAGACCAAGGTTAGACATGTAACCTTTTATTCTAAATGAATAAGAGAAAAAGGAGAAAAACAATCAACAAATGATGGTTTTCCTGGTTTGGGTTTCTAGGATAAAATCTCTATGTACCATGTGATTGCTGTGTCATTTACTTTCTTGATTAAATATTTATTCCTCTCTTCTGCTAGGTTTAGTGTGAAAGTGTGTCTCATTTCCTAACATTAGTAACCAGGATTTTAGTATGGTACAAAAATTGGTGACAACATAAGAATTGGTAGACGAAACGAAGCTTGGGGGGCATGCCTCCAGCCTATGGACATCATGCTAGAGTTAAGACACTAGCTTTTCAAGCTGGGGAAAAAGTGCTAACCTTTGGAAATTACGTTGGGAAGAAACTCGTTGATGGGCATTGCCCATGCATAGTTTATTTTCTACTTTCAAGCTTGTGAAAAAATGAAACCTGCACTGAGCTTAGTGTTTGTTATTTCTCATGCTCATAAATACAAGAGAATAGGTTACTGAGTATACTTTTATCACTTTTTTGAACTCGTAAAATCTATACGAAAAAGGAAGCCGTTGGAGTCTCCTTTCATCTCTTTTTAGACTCCCTAAACATGAAAATATTGTCGAGTGAGCTTGTTTCCTTTCACAGTCATTAAAAGGTTTGAAAGAGAATATTTCGAGTGGTAGTTTACCCCTTTTTCATCCTCATAAGACTAATTATGAAAAATGAATACTCTAGCCCCTTTTGGTTAGAAGAGTTCTCCCTTGTATTGTTTTACACTTTTTCGGGCTTGGGAGACTAAATTTACAAAAAAATCAACTTTGGAGTTTCCTTTAAGTTCTTTTCAAACTCCCTAAACATGAAAAACCACCAAGTTTACCTTCTATGGACTATTAAAATTATTCATTGAATAACCATGTTGTGTCCATTTCGCCACTTGGGTGAGCAAACCAAGGGAACTTACAAGTCTACTTGGGCCTGCTAGACAAGATAGAGGTTAGTGTATGAATTAAACAATCCAAGCAAATGAAAATAAACAAACAACTAAAATAAGAACAACTAAGGAAATAACTAAATAAATAAAACTAAAATGCATAAGAAACTTTGAACCAAAATCAATCAACCAAATGACCAAGATTATGCCACCAATGGATAACTATATTATTTGGAAAACACCATAGAGAAAGGAGGACTTATGGATCCTCTATTCCTCTTTGGGAGGGCTCTTGAGTCACCTATTTGAGAGCTCTTCTTACAATGATAAACTAAAAATCAAATGGTGAAGAAATCCAAGCCTATTCCCTTAAGAGGTGAGAGGAATAGCTTATTGAGATGTTGCTAGAATTTTCCTAGAATAAAAAAGGATCCTTGGAGGAGAATTGAGGCAGCATAACAATACTATGAGATTCTTAAATTCTTAGTGCACCCATGGCCTCCATTTATAGCATGTCTTTGAGGAAATATCCAACTGGTTCTTTGTGTGGACAATGGGCTCTTAGGGCACCCTTAGGTCTTTGACCAACCCCCCATTTGGATTCAACTTAGATTTGAGGGTGAAATCAAGTTGGGAGCTAGTCCAGAAGTGGGTGAGAGGCCGAAAAGAACCATAAATGCATTGTTCATAGGAGTACATGAATTTTCTCATACACAGTCATGCATATGGCAGATTTTTCTCTCTACGGGCTTCTTTGGCCCGTGCATTATGTGCACGCTTCCTTTAGTGTTTCAGCGCATGTCAATTTTTTGACCAGTTGTATAATTTTTTCCCCTTGGAAATGAATTTTTGGTGTTGCGGGTGAACTAATAGGTGTTTGGAGATGTTGTATTCCTGTAACCATTTGCATGCAATGTTGCGGATGAAATTTCAGTGATAAGAGATGCCCCCTAATGTGTGAGGTTAGGAGCATACGTATAGCTAAAATACATCAATGTTTCTTCTACTGAAAGTACCATTGTAATGAAGAGTGTTGATAAGAATTACAAGATCCATTTTGTCGGAGGGAGAGGGAAAACTGTGAGACCCAAACCTTTCTCTAGGTAGATAAATAAAATCTGTATACAAACAAGGCGGGCATCCCCATGCTCATGTCATGTAACTCTAAAATGTGAGACACTAACTGAAGTTGTATGATAACTTCAGCGCCCTCCGGGGCGGTTTGATAATGGAAGATGACAATTTTGATGGTGAACATACTCTGAAAGAGGGGAAAGGGCACCTGTAAGAAGTGTCAATGATTCATAGGCATTGATGGCCTAACAAATTCAGAGGTCTTCGACTAGTATAAAATAACTGCAATAGTCGCATAGTAACACCCACCGTGACATGAGATTTTGTTGAAGTCGAATGTTATGGGGGTAAACAACATCAAAGAGTAATGATGGTTCTCTTTGTGTCGTCCGAGACTCTTCATTGTGAAGGTAATGAGAGTCAAGATACTATCTCCCTTCTGGAAACTGTGTTGATGTCGATAGAAAGGGAGACGCGACTCCAAGAAGCAAAGGGCTTCATGAAATCCACTAGATAAAATCAAGAACTGATAGGGAACATGAACGAAGTCAAGATGTGGTGAGACTCGAGACTACACTTGGTTAGGGGTATGTTTGAAGGATGATTGGCAGCAACCGTGAAAATGTATCTATCGTTAGGGGGACGACTAGACATGGAGTTAAATTGTGCCAGAGGCACGACATAGTGGACAAACTAAGAGATCAGGGGTACATGGAATGTGGGATACTCAGTGTTTATGGATGATGTCAACATGAGTAGAGGCTAGTGAATGCCCCAACCAAGGGTGACATGGGTTGATTTTCTAGAAAAATAAGGTCGTCAAGGGTGACAACAAAAGCTAAGTAAATGCTGGAAACAAAGGCTTTTTACAATTACCAAATAAATAAAGAATAATTGGAGATGAGTGTATAGATACAAAAACAGGTCCCCCAGTGAAAGATGGCTTGGCCTATGAGGACACAAGTTGTGTGAAGAAATGGTGGAGGGTGGGGGGCCCATTGGTGGGTTTTTGTATGAGGTAAAGGAATGGAAGGCAATCTGTAGATGGGAAATTGATTGTGGATGAAATGGAGGGTTAATGATACTACGGATGCACAATCAAAATAGAACCATGATGAGATAACCTGGGAGTCCATTGGAAAATCTAGCAGAATGATGAGAAGGAGTATGTGGTTGATTCTCGGAAATGCATAATACTATCAGGACTCCCATCCCTTAGGGGTGAAATTAGCATGAGTGTCAAAGTGCTAAGCGGGACTATAAATGGGACAACTCATGTGGGGGAGAGTGCTACCGGGTGATAGTACCAAACTGCAATAGAGGTAACAGTACTGCAAAGCTAGATGTAGGTACCCTAAAGGAAAAGGTTGGAGGGCGTGACTGGGAGATGCAATTGATATTCAGAGGGAATGATTACATGCCAAGGTCGATCATATACCTGAAAGGGTATGCGCTGGTTTTTGATGACCAAGTACTTGCACACATTAAAACCGAATAACCGACATGAACAATATATGAAGATAAAGAACATATAACAGTTATTTGATAATGTTGAACATGAGCATGCGTAGCTAGACGTGATGTGAGAAAAAGGATTCCATGGGGCCGAGTGCAGATGGTGACCCGAAGAATGTGACTGTGTAGGTGGCGGGACCCTGATCCCATGGTTGAAGTTGGATCATTAAATAGAGACTCTGAGCTCCTGTAACTCAGTGTGGAAGTTTGGAAAAAGGGGCTATATATGGTTGTGGGGCCCACAATGGCACCTCATTTGTACCTGCTTCTATAGTGAATTGGCATGAGTATTTGGAAGAGTTTATGAGATTACAAGAGTTCGAGCCAACCAATCTAGGATTTGTGAGAGTCAGGTTAGTGGTCCCATCCTCCTTCATAGTAGCTAATTTCTATTCTTTGGTTAGGCGTTGTACGCAAGGCCGTACGGAGGGTCATACGAGGGTATATGTTAGGGGTGGCCCACCAATGCATGGGAGAAGGAAGGATACCCGCGCGGAGATGTGCAGGTATAATTCCCTATCCTGCACATGGTGTGTGGTTGTGATGAATACAACCGCGCATGGGGGTGCGTGGGTGGGAAAAACAGGTGCGCATGTGATGCACACTTGTTTGAATTACAATGACGCACTATGCGTTGTTGTTTCTCAGACAGTTGCACATTAGTGCACATCCATGGGGATAACATTTGCGTAGGAGTGTGCATTTGTGGGTGTGACAGATGTGCATGGATTCACATATGTTTCTCTGACAGTTGCGCATTGATGCGCAGTTGTGCGAAGAACATGCATTCATGTGTGCACGCCTATGGAGGTGAAATACGCGCACTCTAGGTGAAGCTAAGGGTTTTGAATTTGTTGAATATTTGTGATAAATGATGATTGTTGACCAAGTGTTTCTGTGTTAATGAAGGTGATCAATTTATCAGTCCAGACCACTGGAGGGAGCGAGACTGGGAGCGCCTCCGGGAGGCAGTGAGAGATGGGCTTGTCATTCAGAGACTCTTGGCAGCATGTGGGATGCTAAAGTTCTTTGACTGCCCACTGATATAGTCATAGGAGTACCTTCTTTAGTATATGATTTTGATGTGGAGCCCTGATCTGCAGTGCTTCAATGTGCGGGGGAAACAATTGACATTCTCAGCTATGGAGGATGTGTATTTTTTGACAGGGATCTCTTTTCAGGGAATGGCTCTACCTGCTGACCCCCAGTTTCCAGGGGATGTGCGTTTGATAGACTTGGCACGGGACTATTGTACGAGGTCGAACATGATGTCAGGGTCGATCATCTGTATTGATGCAATGGATGTGCTCTTGCATCAGTGCATCGCAACAATGATTGTGAGGATCTACGGATCCTTATCTACTTAATTGATTAGTGGTGGTTAGCTGAGGATTATGCAGAGAGTCCTTGATGGGGATTTTTACGCTTGGGGATTGACACTGCATGGCAAGGTGATGGGGTGGCTTTATTGGTGTCAGACCACCAACTCCGATGATTTTGCGTTCGAATCTATCTTTGTGGCATGGTTTTCGGACAGGGTTCCCATGTTGCGCCCTAGAGTGTTGTTGCCGACTGCAGGTCCAGAGGAGCCATGACTGATGCGGTGGGCATCGATTTTGGTACGTCAAGGAGGGGGAGAGGGTGGCCACATTGGTGCGTGTGGGGCACCATATGCCACAGATTATACTGTGGTTCCCATATGGGGCGATGGATTTCTGGCATGACCCGAACATGGTGTTACCTCTTGGTGAGGATTGGGACAAGAGAGGTATGTTGGTGTACTTATGTTTTGTGATTTTGATAGTGTAGCATATGTTTATGTATGGATGGATGTTGATCCTGTTATCTCCTCAAATATTTTACCAAAATATTGAGGAAATTCATCCTTTCGCGCTTAATTTATCATTTTTTGTTGGTCATTTGCCAAGATCTCCCTTATCTCCAAATTCTTCATGCAACTCCCATTGATCTCTCTTTCCCAAAATCCTCTGGTCTCTTTCTCCTTACCTGCAAAACAAAAAATGCAAATACATGTCGCCATATCCTATAACCCTAGATTTATTGGGTTTTATACTATCAAACAATAATATGCATTTTGTTATCAAGTGGTGGGTGCTCAAAGTGATTCTAAAACATAAGTCATGCCACACCAAATCTACATGCCCAATCCTTATGCCTAAGTATGAGTCTTGTTTCAAATCAAATCAAACCTAGCCTCTCAGGTCTCATGTTTTTTTAAAACTAAATTTTGCAAAGCCCAGCATCAACTCTAAGTCCACAAGCCAAGTCAAAGAGTTAAGCCACAAGTTATTCCATGTTTCAAGTCATAAAATCCAAGCGCCAAGCTCTATAGTCCATTCATTTCATCCACATGTCAAACTAAGCCTAGCCTTTGGTTTGTTTTTAGGTTTTTGCAAAATTTTGGTTGAGCCCATTGGCCAATTGTCATATCGATCCAATCCTTATGCTAAGTCTACAACCCACAAGCCACGAAGTTAAGTCACCAATCAATTACAGGTCAATACACTATGCCAAGAACAATCGCTAAGTTTCAATTCTAATGATTCATCAAAGGTTTACGATAGCATTAAAGTTACAATCTTCAAACATCGATGATTGTGGAATATGTCCCGTGAACAAAATAAAGATAACTGACAGGTGCCCGAGATTGCAGGTGCCAAAGATTTTGCAGATGGCAAAGAGATAGCGCCTAAGAGTTTACAAGTGATGATTCTTACTATTACACATCAGTGTGCCAATTTACAAAGCTAAAGGATCTAAACATCCGATGCATGGGGGATTCGATCTCTGAACAAAAAATAGAAATTGCCAAAACATTTTTTGTTTGCAGGCAGAGAATGTGTGTGTAGCTGTCTGATGGAGAAACAGAGAATTTGTTGTTGGAATGTTTAATAGAAATGAAGTGATCTGGCCACGAGGAGGAGTGCAAAGCCACGAACACCTTCAAATACACAAATGATAAGGATCAAAGACATTGATCAGAGCAATACATTGTGCAAACAAGAGTTCAAAGGGTTCTTTCCATCTGGTTTTCCTCTTTACCATTTTAACTTGCTACATTTTCAAAATCATAGTAGATATGTCGGGTGAGAGTTTATAAGGTACAAGCATCAAAATCGCATCAAAGGCCAAAGTGTCGACAGTAAACTATACGCACCAAGCTCACTGTTATAACAGGGCATCAGGTCCGATGACAAGGATCATTATTCAAGTTGTTGAATATGCTATCAGGGACTTTTTCTATCTCAAGCATAGATGTCAAGAAATTTTTGATCGTTTACAGGTCTAGCGAAACCGATGGAATCATGTGGATAATAAAAACATAAATGAATGCCACCCTGCTCTGTTCAATGAAATTTTCAACAGAGCCTCGATCTTCTTCTAACCTCTATGCATAGATTCCTGTCCAAGTCTTTCAAAGAATTTCATTCTGCATCTTTTGGGCATTTAGTGGATCATACTTGGTTATTCATTAATCCTAATGAAGGACTTTCGTAATCATAATTTGAAGTATTTTTGAGAGGAATGTTAGAGCAGTGTTAAGTTAGACCTGCAGTATCTGAGTTATTCCACTTAAGATCAGGTGGTCTTCCTATTTTCTAAATACTTGGATATTAAACTTGATTGCTTTTGCATCTGTGATTTTTTCTCCATCTTCATGAGAAACTATTGCAGAGGATACATAAACAATTTGATCAAACCTGTAATGAGGTACGCAAATGTTTCATGCACACAACATCACAGTAAAGAGAAGATTCCCAGAATTATTTAGAACCTTGTATTTTGTTCACAAACTAGAAATCAAGCCAATATACTCACAAATACTAAAGGTACATATCGAGCAAGGCTCAGAGAACTAGAGAAAGGGAAAAAATAAATGATCTCAGGATAGTTGAAGACAATTTTCCACTATTTTAAGCAACTGCTGCACAAATAGGTAGAATAGGCAGCTGAGAGTCAAATTCATGCTTCAAAGACCTCAGCCTGAAGCACACCTTGACCTTGAAACCCTAGCAGAAGTAGCTATTAAGATTGTTGATATTCCAGACCCTGTTCAGGCTGCTGAAGCTTTGGAAGATCAGCCCTAAACGTTTTGGAAGCAAGGAGGTAATGCATTTTTGTGAATTTTGACTATTTCTGAAAATAGGCTTTTCAGTGGCTTAGGCGGACATTTCAATTGTTCATTAGCCACCGAAAGCAGAACTTTCGGTGGCTAACAGGCACGAATCTTGGCTATCTTAGTCACCGAAAGCACTAAACAGGGCAGAGAAGCATATTTTTGCACAGATCTGACTTTTGATGATCCAAACACCACGTGTATGGTTTCGAATGTTAAATAATAATTAAAGGGATCTGTTTTAGTGTTCTATTCCAATCTTTTGAGAGAGATGTTGAGGCAAGAAGCTAAAGGAATTTTCCTATTTTTGGTCAAAGATATTATAAGCAGTTAAAAGGAGATTTCCAGGATGAGACCACTAGCTTCCAGATGTCAGTTGAAGTTTCTAGAAGGCATAGTCATCATCTAGCATACATGAGCAGCTGTCAAAGACTTAGTATATGATATGGTTTGCATCCCTTTGCATAGGAGTTGTCCCTATTATTTTGGGATTAGTTTTATATTATTCTATCTTTAGTATTCTCGATCCTTCTTCGTAGGATCTCATTTGTATATTGTAAAGGCTATAAAGTAAATGAGGGATGAAGGGCCAGGGGTTCGACTTTGGAGACTCTTTCAGATTTTGTACTCAAGCTTCTCATTTTCATATTAAGTAATGCAAGCTTCTTTTTCCATAACTTGTTCAGATTTCATCTTCTTACATATTCTGTACTTGCACCTGGATATTATATTCATGTTGTTATGCTTGTCTATGCTTGATAACTGTCATGTTATCATTGCATTCATAAGTTAAACTTTGCAAGTATTTCTATGATTATTGTAATTGGCCATATATATATGTTTTATATATGATTCTACTGGTATAATAGTTATTTCTCCAAACATCCATTTACTCGTAAACTCTCTGAACATTTGTGGTTGAAAGTGTTTTCCATCTAAATGTGTTCATGCATGTTTTGAGTGAGGAGTGATTCAGTCATCCAACTTGATCCAAACCCACACCTATTATTGAGAAAATAGTTTCCAAACAGATTAAGTTACCAGGCATCTCTGAGTTACAACCTAGGAGGGTTTCCTGGAGTGATAACAAATTGGCTCCGTTGCCGGGGAGAGGAGATTGAAGCTCAACTTCCTTGGGAGATGACATGATCCAGCTTTGATGATAGACAAAGCCTAGACATCAATTGGTTTTAATCATATATCTGGTGACTCCATGAAGGACAGATCTGTTGGCGACTCCACTGGTATGACATGAACAGAATCGTAGCAAAGAGGTATGCCTTCTGTAATTTTTCAAACATTGTTGGTTTCCCTAATCCAGTACCTACTAGAAATGAATGGGAAAGAAGTATTCCCAGATTTCGAGGAGAAGAGTGGGATGTGCCAGCTGAATACTTGTTGGATTTTCATGACTTTATTCACTGGCTTGAAATTGTGCATGAGGATGTTCAGATCAAGCTCTTCAAGTTTTCTTTAGAGGGGATCACTCGTGATTGGTGTCGGTCACTTCCGGTTGCCAGTATCAGCTCTTTGGCAGATTTTCATGTTGCCTTTCATTTTTTTTTCAAAGAAATCTTTTCAGCTGATTTTTTATATCCCGAATGTTGTCATGAATTTCATTTATTGACTAAAGATTCAGATAGTCATGAAGAGTATACTGTTATAAGGGATACCTCTTATTGTGATCGAGACATTGATGATCTTCACTATGGAATCCCAGTATAGATGTTTTTGACACTATACCAAATGAATTTACTATCTTAAATTGCCATGAAGATCAGATTGTTCCATTTCAAAACTTGAAAAATGATAAACAAATTTTTATTTTAGCATGTGACAGAGTTGAATCTGTAGCAATTACTGAGAACATTCTTCAACTTTTAGATTTGTAGACAAAGGGAAATTGCAGCATACATGAAAAGGAAGATGATGAGCAGAAAGGTTTAGATCAGCAGTACATCATGTATGTTTCTTTGATCGAGGTTGAGAAGTTTACAGTTAACATGGAGATCGGTGAAAGCCATCGGCAGTAGTATGTCAGTCTTCAGTTGGAAAAAAATCTTGAAGAGGTATTCCTTTGCTATTTTATTGATCCTATTGCCGATTTTCTGGAATCATTAAACAATATAAAGATTAAAATATTCTTGTCAGATGAAGACTTCTTCTATCATTTTTTCAGAACACATCTATGTTGGCTACGCATTATTTTATTTTTGGGATCAAGATCAAGAATTGTGTCAACAAATAAGTTTCTGACATGGCTTCATTGGAAGCATGATTTTACTTGATTAAAAAGAAGTATAATGGTTAGAGTAGGAGTATATAGGAGAATAAGCTCTTCATCTGAGAAAGTAGATCCTTTCAGTTATTGGTTGTTGAATAAATATGCAGGCTACAAGTTTTCAGGCTAAAGGTTTGCAGGGGATTAGTTCTAAAGGCCAAATGACTCCATAGCCCAATGGACTAGACACAATACAAATTGTGGATGATTGTTGACCAGGTTGCATGATTTTGAGGTTAAATGGACAGGCATAGGTCTGCTTGTTCTTGAAACCTCACAGGGAGGCTTTCATCCCCAGAAGGAGCCAGATGCTATCTCCTCAAATATTTTACAAAAATATTGCGGAAATTCATCCTTTCGGGCTTAATTTATCATTTTTTGTTGGTCATTTTCCAAGATCTCCCTTATCTCCAAATTATTCATGCAGCTCCCATTGATATCTCTTGCCCAAAATCCTTTGGTCTCTTTCTCTTTACCTACAAAACACAAAATGCAAATACATGTCACCATATCCTATAACCCTAGATTTATTGGGTTTTATACTATCAAACGATAATATGCATTTTGTTATGAAGTGGTGGATGCTCAAAGTGATTATAAAACCTAAGCCATGCCACACCAAATATACATGCCCAATCCTTATGCCTAAGTATGAGTTTTGTTTCAAATCAAATCAAACCTAGCCTCTCGGGTCTCATGTTTTTTTAAAACTAAATTTTGCAAAGCCCAACATCAACTCTAAGTCCACAAGCCAAGTCGAAGAGTTAAGCCATGAGTTATTCCATGTTTCAAGTCATCAAATCCAAATGCCAAGCTCTATATTCCATTCATTTCATCCACATGTCAAACTAAGCCTAGCCTTTGGTTTGTTTTTGTTTTTTTGCAAAATTTTGGTTGAGCCCACCGACCAATTGTCATATCGATCCAATCCTTATGCTAAGTCTACAACCCACAAGCCATGAATTTAAGTCACAAATAAATTACATGTCAATACACTATGCCAAGCACAATCGCTGAGTTTCATTTCTAATGATTCATCAAAGGTTTACGATAGCATTAAAGTTACAATCTTCAAACATCGATGATTGTGGAATATGTCCCATGAACAAAATAAATATAACTGATAGGTTCCCGAGATTGCAGGTGCCAAAGATTTTGCAGATGGCAAAGCGATAGCACCTAAGAGTTTACAGGTGTTGATGCTTACTATTACACATCAACGTGCCAAGTTACAAATCTAAAGGATCTAAACATCCGATGCATGGGGGATTCGATCTCTGAACAAAAAATAGAAATTGCCAAAACATTTTTTGTTTGCAGGCAGAGAATGTGTGCGTAGCTGTCCGATGGAGAAACAAAGCATTTTTTGTTGGAATGTTTAATAGAAATGAAGTGATATGGCCACGAGGAGGAGTGCAGAGCCACGAACACCTGCAAATACATAAATGATAAGGATCAAATACATTGATCAGAGCAATAAATTGTGCAAACAAGAGTTCAAAGGGTTCTTGCCATCTGGTTTTCCTCTTTACCATTTTAACTTGATACATTTTCCAAATCATAGTAGATATGTTGGGTGAGAGTTTATAAGGTACAAGCATCAAAATCGCATCAAAGGCCAAAGTGTCGACAGTAAACTATAAGCACCAAGCTCACTGTTATAACTGGGCATCAAGTCTGATGACAAGGGATCATTATTCAAGTTGTTGAATATGCTATCAAGGACTTTTTCTATCTCAAGCACAGATGCCAAGAAATTTTTGGTCATTTACAGGTCTAGCGAAACCGATGGCATCATGTGGATAATAAAAACATCAATGAATGCCACCCTTCTCTGTTCAATGAAATTTTCAACAGAGCCTTTATCTTCTTCTAACCTCTATGCATAGATTCCTGTCCAAGTCTTTCAAAGAATTTCATTCTGCATCTTTTGGGCATTTCGTGGATCATACTTGGTTATTCATTAAGCCTAATGAAGGAATTTCGTAATCATATTTTGAAGTATTTTTGAGAGGAATGTTAGAGCAGTGTTAAGTTAGACCTGCGATATCTGAGTTATTCCACTTAAGATCAGGTGGTCTTCCTATTTTATAAATACTTGGATATTAAACTTGATTTCTTTTGTATCTGTGAGTTTTTCTCCATCGTCATGAGAAAATATTGCAGAGGATACATAAACAATTTGATCAAATCTGTGATGAGGTACGCAAATGTTTCATGCACATAGCATCACAGTAAAGAGGAGATTCCTAGAATTATTTAGTACCTTGTATTTTGTTCACAAACTAGAAATCAAGCCAAGATACTCACAAATACTAAAGGTACATATCGAGCAAGGCTCAGAGAACTAGAGAAAGGGAAAAAATAAATGATCTCAGGATAGTTGAAGACAGTTTTCCACTATTTTAAGAAACTATTTCACAAATAGGCAGAATAGGCAGCTGAGAGTCAAATTCATGCTTCAAAGACCTCATCCTGAATGACACCTTGACCTTGAAACCCTAGTAGAAGCAACTATTAAAATTGTTGATATTCCAGACCCTGTTCAGGCTGTTGAAGCTTTGGAGGATCAACCCTAAACGTTTTGGAAGCAAGGAGGTAATGCATTTTTGTGAATTTTGACTATTTCTGAATACAGGCTTTTCGGTGGCTTAGGTGGACATTTCAATTGTTCATTAGCCACCGAAAGCGAAACTTTCGGTGGCTAACAGGCACGAATCTTGGCTATCTTAGTCACCGAAATCACTGAATAGGGCAGAGAAGCATATTTTTGCACAGATCCAACTTTTGTTGATCCAAACACCACGAGGATGGTTTCTAATGTTAAATAATAATTAAATGGATCTGTTTTAGTGTTCTATTCCAATCTTTTGAGAGAGATGTTGAGGCAATAAGCTAAAGGAGTTTTCCTATTTTTGGTCAAAGATATTATAAGGGGTTAAAAGGAGATTTCCAGGATGAGATCATTAGCTTCCAGATGTCAGTTGAAGTTTCTAGAAGGCATAGTCATCATCCAGCATACAGGAGCAGTTGTCAAAGACTTAGTATATGATATGGTTTGAATCCCTTTAGATAGGATATGTCCCTATTATTTTGGGATTAGTTTTATATTATTCTATTTTTAGTATTCTTGATCCTTCTTCGTAGGATCTCATTTGTATATTGTAAAGGCTATAAAGTAAATGAGGGATGAAGGGCCAGGGGTTCGACTTTGGAGACTCTTTAAGATTTTGTACTCAAGCTTCTCATTTTCATATTAAGTAATGCAAGCTTCTTTTGCCATAACTTGTTCATATTTCATCTTCTTACCTATTCTATACTTGCACCTGGATATTATATTCATGCTGTTATGCTTATCTATGCCCGATAACTATCATCTTATTATTGCATTCATAAGTTAAACTTTGCAAGTATTTCTATGATTATTGTAATTGGCCATTTATATATGTTATATATATGATTCTGCTAGTATAATAGTTATTTCTCCACACATCCATTTACTCATAAACTCTCTGAACATATGTGGTTGAAAGCCTTGTCCATTTAAATGTGTTCATGCATGTTTTGAGTGAGGAGTGATTCAGTCTTCCAACTTGATCCAAACCCACACCTATTATTGAGAAAATAGTTTCCAAAAAGATTGAGTTACCAGGCATCTCTGACTTACAGCCTAGGAGAGTTTCCTGGAGTGATAACAGATCTTATATTTGTTTTTTTCTTTGCAGATGTGGGGCCGTGAGGCCAAGAGGAGAAGGTGGTGGGAGAGACGACTCGCCAGGGGCTAGTGAGATCGCTGCGGGTGGGAGAGCAAAGACAGAGGGATGGGGCTTGTGTTAGGCCAACAAATGATGCAAGATATGGCCAAAGATGCAGATTTGATGATCCAGGTGCAGGTCCATCGCATTCGCCTCAAGTAGAGGTCGATGGGGGGTTATATGATTTCTGACGTCGGCTGGAGGTGGTACTGTAGGGTGTGCCAGAGGGCATGTGGTTCCAAATTTAGGACAAGGGATTCCTGGAGCAGTGTGTGGGTGGCCCTGCATAGTTGAAAACCCTGATTTGCAAAGCAGCTGTAGTAGGGGCAGCGATGACTGGGCGAC
>SNQJ01S0060612.1:38304-52660 GCA_010110895.2 Picea sitchensis | reverse complement strand
ATACGGATAGTGACTGGGGAGGTAGCATGGATGATAGAAAAAACACTTCAGGGTATATCTTTCATCTAGGATCGGGAGCTATCTCTTGGGCTTCACAGAAACAACCAATTGTGGCACTCTCATCAGCTGAAGCAGAATATGTTGCAGCCACACCAGCAGCTTGCCAAGCAGTATGGATGAGGAGAGTACTTTCATATTTGAGGCATCCACAAGAAGAACCTACAAAAATTTATATTGATAATAATTCTACAATTGCTTTATCTAAAAATCATGTCTTTCATAAACGGAGCAAGCATATTGATACTCGATACCATTTCATTCGAGAATTGGTAAACAATGGTGACATATATCTTGAGTTTTGCAGGTCCAAAGAACAACTAGCAGACATTTTCACAAAGCCGCTTGCAAAGAATATTTTTGAGCATCTCCGGGAGGAGATTGGTATTGCAGACATACATGGCAGTGAAGATTAAGGGGGAGTGTTGGTGACGTGGATCTCCAGATTTTGCTAATCTCCCCTGCCATAAAATTTTCAACAACTCTCCAACTCCCGCATTTAATTCTTCCCTCCTTCTACATTCTTCTATGTATCTCGACTCTTCTTCTAGTCAGTGTATTCGTGAAGCTTCTCCTGTCTCTAAAAAATGACTCTGTTTTTGTAAAGGCACGCAGCTGCTGAGTACTCTGTTTTTCTGGAATGAATGTATGCTACATACTCTGTTTTCTAAAGCTGCTGCTGATACTCTGTTTTCTGAAATGGATGTACTCTGTTTTATTACTCTGATATAAACTGTATAGCATTCATTCCTCTTTTTTCTGTGGGCATCTTGTAAATAGATGTTTTTTTCTCGAGCACATTCAAACCAATTAAATTATTAATTTTACATTCAAAAGCATTCAAACCAGTTAAATTATTAATCCTACGAGTTAAATTATTAGTTCCTTTATCCTAACTCTATTTTAGTTAAATTATTAGTTCCTTTTTCCTAACTCTGCCTCATATTGTCTCGATATGAGGCCAAATAAAATGTCAAATAAAAAACGTACAGTAAAATATATGAAATACAATTCCAAAAATTTATGAAATACCAAAAACTTTAGGTTAAATGCTTTTAGCGTCAGATTAATAGATCCGTTGATAGATCCGTTGAGAACCGATCACTATAAGTCCCTATCAGCCCGAAGGGCAGGGACTAATAAGATAAACTGATATGCAAGGTTGAGAACCGATCCCTATCAGCCCGAAGGGCAGGGACTAATAAGATAAACTGATATGCAAGATTGGCAGTGACTATATCTGAACATTGCTATCCTGCAAGCGAGAGGTCAACATGCTTTTATTTCCTTGTCCATAGATTACGTTATTTTAGTAGTAGATGTTTAGCGCCTTTTGCGAGATGAATGCTGTTTTGCCAATGCCTCAAACAAGCTGCCATCAAACATTCTTCTTATGGTTTCTTTCTCCACAAGACCATTCTTGTTCTTGGCGATAAGGTACAAGGCGATCCATTCGAGCTCCGCTGTGGCCCTGGGGCAGTCCAAAAACTTAAATGTGATAACCAGATTATTTCACCCTTAGTGGGTCTGTACACATGAAAAATAAATGAAATAAAAAAGAAAACAACTGAAATAAAAAAGAAAACAACTGACAGATACTTGGGGGCTTACCATCCAAGAGGGTCATTTGCATTCCTATTTCCTTTAAGCATGCACTGGATCTCCCAGAACGTGAGTTTGTCTTTCTGTTTTATAGCGTATTTGCTGAAAATGGCATCGAACTTGGCAGGGTCGAACCTCCCTTCGGTGTCGTACACCTCTGTGTCGCTTCCGTGCTTTGCTCTGTGGATGTTATCAACGTATATAGGAAATTTCAGTGATGGTATCCATCCCTGCGCACGAACATCAATACTGTCTGCGAAAAAAAAATACTGAAATGTCATACCTCAAATATGTGTGCATTCGAGCTTTTTAGGTTAAAATTACTTACAGGAAGAGTATAGTAGCTGAAGAATACGTTCGTAAACACTGCTAGGAAAGGGAAAAGAGTACGTTAAACCCTATGGCACGAAATCCTGCAAGTTTAATTTTTTTAGTCTATTTTAACTTTGCACGGTTAGATATATTGGATTGGAAGAAAGCAAGACTATATCAGTGTTTAAACATGACCACAAATAGCCAGAAATAGGTTAGCGAAGAAATCGGTTACTCTGTTTCTTAGACCTGGTAATTGTTCCAAAAGCAATTAATCTAGAAAACGTTCTTGAACAATTCAAACAAAGTTACAGACAAGATCTTTTTGTCGCTTTTGCTGAAATAAATAAGAATACTGACTCTGCGTAGATCAAAATTGTTTCAGCTGCGATGAATAAGATCTACGTGTTTAGCAGAACTCTAAATTTTTAATGACAGGCATTAAATTTTATAAAGTAACGTTGTCTAGTTTGTTTGTTGGTTTAATAATAACATAATTGATATAATGATCTAATAATTTTTTTTATTAATGATATTGGGTATTCTTATATTATTATTGAAAGCAGAATTACAATAGCAAATCTCAAACATACCATCATCCTTTTTTCACTTACATTGCTTTCTATACACCTTGCACTGTACATCACACTTTCGCCTATTTAAGTATGCTAGTATATATAACATCTATCTCTCTAAAAACATAAAAAGAACTGGCATGCTGGTTAAGTAGGGCACAATTACAGAGCTGAGCTTTACTGAAAAGTGGCAAAGAGTTAAACAAATCTGATGAAGAATGACCAACCTTTGTAAGTATCACACGGATAAATAATTCCATCCTTGTTTTTTTCGAAGAACGCCACATGCTGCTGAAGAACGCTTAATCCGTGGACCCATTTATATGCTCTGAATCCACAGCTGCTAAAGCTATTGCTAAATCTACGTTAGGAACCCATATCAAAACAAATACAGGTTATTCAAATTTAATAATCACACTATCTGTATATCCATCTTAACTATGAATTTATGGATTTAACGACAAATTAAAACATTGGATTTAACAACAAATTAAAACACTCAAAGTGCAAAACCTGAGATAGGATGTTAAAAATGATCCAGTATTGAATTAAAACATGAAAAAACACGAAAACCTGACATAGGATCCATTAATAAATTTGGGATCATTATGTGGATCTATGTAATGGATCTATGTAAGCTTCTATTAGAGTACTTACGGTGCATACATGGCTTTGGCATTTGCTCTTGCAGGTGGATGTTCAATGTGTGCTGTGGATTCCATGGAATCCACAGCATAGTGAAAGTTTGACACGATCAGTGATTCCTTCAAGCGCCCTCGTTTACTATAAATTGAGAAGTGTAGATTGAGTTTGTTTTATATTTAGAATCGTATGTGTGGATTGAGTTTGATTTATATTGTATAATTATAGTTTTGGTGATGGTTTATTAATGTTTAAAAGAATGTTATTATTAGTAATGTAGCTACTTACTAAGGGGATAAATTTGTTTTTAAAGTTTTTAAAATTAAATTTCTTACTAAGGGGGATAAATTTGTTTTTAAAGTTTTTAAAATTAAATAAAGATTTAATTTTAAATTATTATTTTAGTGTAATGTAAATTTTAATTATAAAATTGATTTTACCAAAAATTTAAATAATAATAATAATAATAATAAAATATTATAAGAAATAGTAATTTAGAAAGATAAGGTATATACATTTTAGATGCATAGTAGGTAGGGTATGCACACCTTCTTTTGTAAAATACCTTGTTCTAGAAATAAAAGGTTTTATATACCAATTTAATGTGTCTCTTGGTCGTGATCTTAAAATTATTTTATTATTATTTATTATTTATATTATGTTATTTGTCCTCAAAGCCTTGTTTGTGTGAAGGATGGAGTAATCCAATTTTGGAAATACTTTACCTTTTACGAAAAAAGTTGTTTGTGAGGAGTATTTCAATTTATAGAAACACTTCCCGAGGGTGAGGTGTTATCTTGTCAAGCATGATTAAACACCACATGGACCTTGGCACAACCACCTCGAGCATGAGGTATAATCTGAAGCAGGTCACAGTCGTAGGTTTTAAGGTCCTTAGCATTTCCCAGATGTTCAATTTAATATTACAGGGTGCGACGAAGATCAGATGAACTATTTTTGTTACCACTCCTCTACAAAGATTTATTGAGACAATTATGGTAATTTTCATAGTGAAACGACATGGGGCTATGTAATTGTTGAGGACAAATTTCCTAATTTATTTGTCAAAGATCAGGTGGAAGCATCTTTGAGGAATTTCCTGATTTATTGGTCCAGGATCGGGGAAAGCATCTTTGAGGATTTCTGCTATCAACAATCCAGAAGATGTGACCAGTCCGTTTACCCAAGGGAATTATGAAAGCGTGGTACCTCAAGAGCACAACACATGAAATTCTCAGTGAGCTGTCGAGGAACCCCAGGTTCTTCTCATCCGAAAAATTGGACCTCATCTTTGATATTCGTAGAGATTTGGTGGACCAACTATTTCACTAGGAAATATTGGAACACAAATTTGGTAGACTATATGACATGCTCTCGGTTCAACAACAAGGCCAATACTTCCTACAGTGGCCATTTCAACTAGTGGTCATCCCAAGTTGTCCTCCTCCTCTCTGTTAGAATTGCAAACACGAAAAACGCAATTCACAATGATAATTAACAATCACACATATAAGGAACACATGGATTTCACGTGGTTCACCCAAACATTGGGTTACGTCCACCAAGCATAGGTGTCATTTGTCTTATTATTCAGATCATGGAGATTACATCAGCTCACTCACACTCAGTCATTTTGCCTCTACGAGCTTACATGAATTTATACATTCACACAAGAAACATATTAGTAAATGAAATCCCTATCCATATTCTAACTTGGTCTATTTGGTTGTAACCAACACAGAATAATAGGATCCAAATCTGTTCTTGGTAATTTGTTATCACCAAATCCCAACAATCTCCACCTTGACAACAATTAACCTGATACCTTGCTCCTTCCTTTTGTTTATCACATTTTCTGCAAGCCAAGAGAAGCCAAGCACCACTGCAACTTCTCTAATAAAAATGGTTTCATGATCTCGCCTGTGTGACTTGCACAAGTTTGGATTTCTTGAGGGGTCACTCCACCTCCAACATGTCTTCCACAACTTTGTTGTTAAACATATTTAGTGATAGATATCCTTCTATCCAAAACACCTGTAAAATATACATTACACTTATCATGGACCATCTTAGTGTAACCATTATAGGTGACATTTGTGCTTCTCAAACGTTGAAGCACCCATTTCAATGCAACACATGAATCTGTGACGTATCTGACAGCATCATTAGCATGTGAAATATCTTATCTTAACCATTCCATCACATACAACACACCTCCTACTAAAATCACACGAGACATAACCTTTTATTCTTTATAGACATGCCTTATGCTTGAAGAAAACTTATAATGGAAAGCAAGAGGGACAAAAACTGGTTTTATAATGTTCATACTGAACTCCAACCACAACTTACCATTACCATCTTTGTATACTTCGATGCCCATAATTTATTTTTCTGCTACTTGATCCCTCATCTGAATTGTCGTGTCCACCTGAGTCATTTTCTTACTGATTTTTATCCACGCTTTGTCTTGCATTGAGCATATCATCAACAAATAACATCAAGACTATGAATGTACTATAATATATATAGTTATTCCTACCCTTTGAATAATTCTGACTCACTATGAAGGATTCAAACATCTTGTATATTTGGCTGGGTACCAATAGGCCATACAATGAATTTTCTAGCATGCAAACAAATTTACCGTTGCGATCTTGAATAAACCCTTTTGGTTGTTCCATACATACTATATCTCTATCAATGATGAACTTGTGAGAAGAAGGATCCCACACACAACATCCCTTTATACCACCATAATAATTTGCAGAGATATAAAACAAGAAGGAATTTAGAAACAAAGATTTTAAGTCTGAAAATGACTTTTTGCTTACCTGTACCTGCAATTCTTTCTTGCTTTTATGACCTTGATTCTTTTGCCATAAACAAGAAGATACATCTATCACTTCAGATGCCATTTCAATACTCCGTTCTAGCTTATAAAGGTTATCAACCTTTGTTTCCTTCATCACTAACACACTACCTTTCGACAATTTGAGTGCTCCACCTTGACCTGTATACTTATATCCACAAGAATCCAACACTCCCAATGAAATAAAATTTGATTTAAGATCAGGTACATATCTAACATCCGTTAATTCCCTAACAATACCATCGAACATCCTGATTCTAATACTGCCAACCCCAATAGTTTAACAGGGAATACCATTTCCCATAAACACTACACCCTCATCAACATATTGGTAAGAAAATAACCAATTTCTATGTGAGCACATGTGGTGGGAAGCACCTGAATCTCACTGCCATTCTTCTTGATATTGTAAATTACTAGAAACAAATAAAACTTGATCAATCATACCTGAATTTGTTATAGCTAAATTTGCTTCCTTCGTAGAGTTTTCCTGATATTCCTTTCTCTTCCAACAATCTTTCTTGAGATGTCCTGTTTTGCCACAGTACCAACATTTTTCTTTACCCTTTTTATGTCTTGACTTAGATCGAGAAAAAATTCTCTCATTCTGCTCTTTAGTTCGACCTCTGACCAACATCTCCTCTGAAGTTGAGGCTTCTTTACTAGATTTTCTCCTCCTCTCCTCAGCCAACAAAGCTCCCACAACAGAGTCATAATTTAAAACATCTGCTAAGCTAAAGCTAATAGAGGTGACTAGATTATTCCAAGATTGAGGCAACGAACACAATAGTCTAATAGCCTTATCTTCATCTTCAAATTTAACTTCCATACTAGTCAATTGAAGTATAAGGGTATTGAAGGTATTTAAATGATCAACAATTTTTGTACCTTCTTTTATTTGCAAACTGTACAACTGTCTCTTCAAGTAGTTCCTGCTCGTCAAGGACTTCGTCATATATAGACTTTCCAACTTGCTCCATAAGCCTACTGTTGTATCCTCTCCTACGATATTAAACAAAACCTCATCCTCCAGACATAAACGAATGGTACTAAAAGCTTTCACATCCAGATCTTCCCATTCCCATTCCGTCATGGCTGTTGGTTTCTTTGACTTGCCTGCCAATGTTTTTTGCAACCCTTGTTGCACCAGTAAATACCGCATCTTGAGCTTCTAGAGCTCAAAATTATTTTTACCACTGAACTTTTCAACTTCAAACTTCAAACTTTGCATCTTAACAATTAACACAAAAATCTCTCAATACCCACTGCTTATAAAAATCCTTTTAAATATGGAGAAAATTATAAATAAAATTAAATGTAAATCCTTAAAAAATAACAAAAAAAAAATTAAAATAATAAATTTTTTATATATTTCATGAAACCTTTTATATCCACTTCATACCTAATCATCCACGTGAGATCCACCTCTCATAAAAGGTATTCCTTTAAGTATTATCTTAAATTCCAAATATAATAATCCTTTTAATAAAAAAATCACTTTACTTTAATTCGCATTCAAAGCTCCACCTTTACTCATTCATCCTCCACGTGACTTGACTTTCACTTTTAAAAAAAAAAATTCAATTTTGAAAAACCCAAAAAATTTCACCATTCTTTAACTTTTCAAAAATAAACCATGTGAATATTTTACTTGGGAGATCGACATCTCAACACAACGCTCCCACATTGCTCCCCTTATCAAAATAAACCAACGCTGAAAATTGGAATTTGAAGAAAAACATAAGGGGCGGCTAATCAACGCTCCCTCACTCCTTAACGTCCAACGCTGACTTGAACCAACACTCTCTCTCGTCCTCGTTTTATACACAAAGATTCAGCTCCTGCAAATGGCCTCAAAGATCTCCAAATCTTTTGCGGATGGTTTCACGGATCTCCAAAGCTTTGGTCTGATACCACTTGTTAGAATTGCAAACACGGAAAACACAATTCATAATGATAATTAACAATCATATATATAAGGAACACAAAGATTTCATGTGGTTCACCCAAACGTTGGGCTACGTCCACCAAGCATAGGGATCGATTGTCTTATTATTCAAATCATGGATATTACATCAACTCACTCAGACTCAGTCATTTTGCCTCTTTGGGATTACATAAATTTATACATTCACACAAGAAACTAATTAATAAATACAATCACTATCCATATTCTAACTTGGTCTATTTGGTTGTAACCAACACAAAATAATAGGATCCAAATTTGTTCTTGGTAATTTGTTGTCACCAAATCCCAACACTCTCCAGCACAATGAAAATGGTAATCTTCCATTATAATGAGACTATCAAGATATGCTTCAAGTTTTTTTTCTACCTCCAGGTATTTCTAGACATAGTTTTGCTTTCCTTTTCTTATATAGCACTGGCTCATAGACAACATAGAAATGATAGAGATATCTATGATAGATATGTCTATTGTAGCCCACAGGGCAGAGTTATTCTATTAGATTGGACATGGTTTTGGAGATGGTTTCCTATAATGGTAGCTCCAACATCAGAGACTTTGTCATGTATTTTGATCACTGTTGATAGAAGGTAATACAATTTCTCTAGCTTACAGTTTTTTTTTTATAGAAACGCTTAGATACACCTTTATTAGCATAATATCTTGTCCCACAAACAAGAGGTCCCATACACCAATTTGGTGTCTGGATTGGTCCTAAACTTAAGATTATATTATTATTATTTATTATTAATATTTATTCTTTGTGTGATCATATTCATGAAAAAAATGTTGCTTGCATCCAGTTTTGGAAATATGTTACCTCTTATGAAAAAACAAGTTGTTTGTGTGGAGTATTACAATTTTTGCAATACCTTATCTTGTATGAAAAAAAAGTTATTTGTATGGAGTATTTCAATTTATAGAAACACTTATATATGCCTCCATTAGCAGGATACCTTGTGTCTCCCTTGGTCGTGATCTTAAAATTAAATTACCTTAAATTTATATTATTATTGTTATTTATTTTTAATATCATTCTCTTTGTCTCATCACCCTCATGAAAAAATGCAATGTTGAGTGGAGTAATCCAATTTTCCCAATAAGTTATCTCTTATGAAAAAAAAAGTTGTTTGTGTGGAGTATTTCAACTTACATAAACGCTTAAATACACATTGGTTAGTAGGATACATTGTCCCACAAACAAGGGGTCTCATACACCAATTTGGTGTCTTTCTTGGTCATGAACTTAAAATTAAATTATTTTAAAATTGTATTATTATTATTATTATTATTATTATTAATATTATGTTCTTTGTGCTATCATCCTCATGAAAAAAATATTATATGTGTGGAGTATTCCAATTTTGGAAATATTTTACCTCGTATGAAAACGTATGAAAACTTTGTTTGTGTGAAGTACTTCAATTTATAGAAACTCTTAGATACACCTTCATTAACTTTGTTTGTGTGAAGTACTTCAATTTATAGAAACTCTTAGATACACCTTCATTAACACGATACCTTTTCGCACAAACAAGGTATCTCGTACACAAAATTTGATCATACCGACATGTTAATCGACATGTTAATCTTAGTTAGTTTTAGAAAGGCTGGCCGAGGTGTCTCCATTGTGCCATCTTGACTTGTTTGTTGGACTTAAATTGATTGTTTTTCTATAAGATGCAACGTCTCTAGCTCCCTCGATGAAATGCATTAGTACTTTCTCCTTTGATAGCTACCATGAGAATCTTACTCTTAATGGAAATACGAGCAAATATGAACTACTGAACACATGTTTTTTAAGGAACAAAAGAGCAACATGGAAAATGATAAGAATCGATATGATACTGAATTTTTCAATGGATCCAAGATTGTTAACTTCATGTAACTTGTATCTGAATAAATAGTAATTTATTATGTTTAGTTTGTTTTAGAGCGTGTATTTTGCATAGTTTTGATTATTTTTCTTTGTTTCTTTTTATTTCAAAATTATAAGAGAAAGGTTAATAGAGAAAGTGGTAGCAAAGGGAGAACCTTAAATAACATAGGTATTCGCACATGGCGAAGTCAAGAGATGATTTTGTTGGGTTCTTACCCGAATGCAAGTGTTGGCTATTCTCATTGGTAGCCAAGGGATGATAGGGGTTCATATTTTTTAGTGCAGAGTTCATGCGAAACACATTCAGGTAATGATTGCATCATGGTGACTCCAATATGCATATGACAAAAGGATATGAAAATTTTCATTAGGTATAAATATGATCGATAGAAATGTTTGTCATGGCTCAACGTTTCTTAATATTTTATGTTTCTCTTTTGATTGCATGCAATCTACTAAAAATTTGGTTCTACCTAATTCTAAATACAATATCACATTTCTAATTCTAAATACAATATCACATTTCTAGAAATGTTTGTCATGGCTCAACGTTTCTTAATATTTTATGTTTCTCTTTTGATTGCATGCAATCTACTAAAAATTTGGTTCTACCTAATTCTAAATACAATATCACATTTCTAATTCTAAATACAATATCACAGTTCTAGTGAATTAATTTCATTTTTGAATCTACTAAAAATTTGGTTCTACCTAATTCTAAATACAATATCACATTTCTAATTCTAAATACAATATCACAGTTCTAGTAAATTAATTTCATTTTTGTTGTTGCAATTGTGTTGGTTATTGATTGAACACACACAAATGGAGCATGATATATGTACATGATGCAAAATGACATATACACAAAGGTGTTTGTTACAATTATTTCAAACTTCTATGTACCATTTTTTTTTAAGAAAGAAAGGATGCCATGGATAGAACGTGTCATACTCTAATTGAATTTTGTGGTGGAGAATTAGGATGTGTTTCTTGGAAAAAAAATCTTACTATTTATTATGTCACCATAAAAAAGAGTTTCATTAATATGTGTTTGAAAACCACACGTTTGATCTTGAAATTCACATGGCATGTATAAATGAAAATGTTTTTGGCATATTTTATAGTTACCAAAATACATTTATTGTAAGGAATTCCATTTCATTAGTTATTCTTTCTTTAACATATAAATTTCCTTTTGTTAGTTTTTTAACGAGATACATGTGATAATGATGTGTGCACTAGGCCATGTGGTTTTGTTCTAGCTATGTAAAATGTAAGTTTGTCTAGAGGTGAGCCTTGAGCTTGATCGACTTTTTTAGTGCAAACTAGGTTTATTAAGAAGACTATAAGGAAAATACCCTCTAGTGGGGGGTTTTGCGGAAGCCCCTATAAAAATACGTTTATAGCGCAAGACACTAGCGGAGGCTAGAGACCCGGGGTTTTAGCAAAAGTTTCTTCACGATGATTTTATAAATACTGAGCGCACCAATGCATTTATAATACTGATGCATGAGTGCTCTAACACATGGTGTACTGTGGTAGGGTTATTTCAAAAAAATATACTCCAGTGCGCTTCTTAAGTATTGATGCACCATGGTGCACCGTGGTAGGCTTATTTCGAAAAAAAAATACTCCAATGCGCTCCTTACACACTACGCACCATTGATCTAACAAAATGGTGCACCATGGTAGGGTTATTTCAAAAAAATATAATTTGGTGTGCTCTTTAATTACTGACACACTGATGCTTTAACAAATGGCACATCGTGGTATCGTTATTTAAAAAAAATATTTTGCAGTGCACTCCTTAAATACAGACGCACCAATGCTCCAAGTTGCTCTTAAAAATAATGCATTGTGGCAGGGTTATTTAAAAAAAATATATACTTCGGTGCGCAATGTAAATATAGATGCATCGGTGCATTCAAAAATTGAGCGCACCATAACAGGGTTAAATAAAAAAAATTGTCGGCGGTAAAAATTCATTTTTACCATTTTCAGTGTTGTAGAGTTCTCAAGCATGCAAATTTTTCCTCTCTAAAATGCCCTACCTTCGGTGCTTCCCTTGCTTTCATTTCTTTCATCTATTTCTCAGTGCATGGATTTCAAATTTTTCCAAACGGTGGGAAAATTTGGTTTTTTGGATTACATGGAAACCATGCTTCATTGATGAGAAAATGTCGAGGTAATTTCTTTGTTTCATTATAACTTAAAATTTTAGCGGATTAAAATTCAAAATTATGTTAAATTTCCACTGTTAAAAAAAAAAAGGTTATGCGCGGTGCATTCAAGTTGTTCGGCTCACATCGCAGATGGTGCACCTTGAAAATTTACAGGGTGCACCAAAAAACAATGCTAAATTTTTTGTATTGTGTGTGTTTGTAAACATTAATGCACCGGGGCGTAATTTTATCGATGCACCACATAAAATAATATAGATAATTTCTCGATGTGCATCTAATTAACATTAACGCACTAGGATGTTACATTAGAAGACGAACCACATAAATTAGATATATTATTTTATGTGGTGTGTTGGTAAACGTATGCACCAGTGCATTAATTCTTACAAAAGGCATTGCCATAAAAAATTAGAGCATAAATGCCTAGGTACTGTAATTATCAATTTTTAAAAACTTAGTGGTGCGGTGTGTTGCCTTTCCTAAAAAGCACTTGTGCATATCGGGAAAATGATACGCATCGAAAAAACATTTTTTTAATTTTTTTTTTACAGTTCTTTAATTTTTTATTATTTTAGGTGGTGCGTTGGATAAGATTCATGCACTGGTGCGGTAAGGTTATACAATGACCTGTATAAAATAATATAAAAAATTTAATACGGTGTGTTATGTTACAAGGGAGCATCGTCGATGGTTCTCACCAATAATATACACACTGCGAGCATTGCTTGACTTTTTTTGGGCGCACAGATGATGCAATTTACTTATTTTTTGAAGGAAGTTATTTTCAGTATTTATAAATAAATTTCTCATTTACTAGATTTTGTGTGTTTTATGTATGAGGTTGATGTATTTCATATGTTAATTATGCAGAGATGTTAGCAAAGAGAACAACAAAAACAACAGGAGCAGAGGGTTGACCTATACAATGTTATACAGGATTGGAGGCAAGGGAGAGGAAGAGGGATTTGTACCCTCTCCCTATTACTGCAATGACCCATGTCCACTTGAGGAATGCATGCCTTCTTAAGTACTATGATGAGACTACATCCATGAAGGGGCACTTTGGGTTGTTGGTGCATCTGATCCGTCGATGGGATGTCCATCGACAGACATTCCACGTCGGTACTAATCAGTGGTACCATCCCACTCAGGAGGATATGTGGGTGAGTGCAAGGTAATGATGGTCTCTCATGACGCGCTAGTGACAATGAAAACTTGGAAAAACAACAATCTGTCAACTTGGAGGGATTATTCAAGGTACTTTTACAATGAATTTGAATATGGTGTAAGAATAAGAAACATATAAAATTGAATTATATTTCCAAATATACAACTTTTATTCATACAAACTATCAATAACTATGTCAAATTTAATTTTTTCTGACAATGATATCTTATTTTTCCAACAAAATATAAGTTATATGTTTTTGTTTGTGCAGGTGCTGAGTACCTTAACATTCGAATTTCATTCAAAAAATGTTTATACTTCTATAGAACCCATTTTTCTTATGCCATGTAATTTTTGGAAATTTATAATATTAATTATATATATATTTTTTAAATTATCAAAGTCAAAATATCCCTGAAATTACAACATCTTTTGTTCATGAAGGTTAAGAGGGTCTTAACATGATCAAAACAAACTTCCTTTTTTTTAGATCATAGGTATCAATCTCCTCTAGTTCCTCATATAACTCATTCGATAACTGGTGAAGAAAAGAAAACATTATAGCAGAAATAAGAGATGTATGTATTATAGGATTTTGATATACGTCAAGACAAAAATAGATTCAAATTAGTAATCATTATTAATTTAAAAAAAATAAATTCTTATTTGGAATATACACAACCAACTCTATCTGTATCTATAGTTTCGTCAATAAATGAATTGTGTATCCTATATAAAAATAATGTCAATGACACAAATATGGAGAGGAATTCATAAAAATGGAGGTTTTTATGTATTTGCATACCGAACCATTAGGTTTGCCATCCTAAACCTAAATTCAAGGAAACCAACTCAACAAAGATGTATGTTAGAGTTGTTACTCTCGCCCGAAAAAAAATGAAATTCAAATAACTCACGCTTTCTTTAGGAATGCACACATTTTCCTAAAGTGTGTCTGTGTTCCTAAAACGTGTGTGTGTTCCTATTAACACAAACAATTCTCTCTCTCTCTCTCTCTCTCTCCTCTTCCCCCATCTCCCTCCCTCCATCTATATTTCTCTCTTTCTATCCGACCTCACTCTCCCTATCCCTCACTC
>SNQJ01S0060612.1:13181-36077 GCA_010110895.2 Picea sitchensis | reverse complement strand
CCAGATACTAGATTCAAGTTGGAGTTGGGCAATCGACTCTGTGCATTTTTGGCTGAGGTGGGAGTCTTCCCTATGCTAATGTGAGAAATCATGCAAGATCCTATGCTCTTGGATATTTGGAGGGAGATGTCGCGTGATATGATTCCTCTTATACGTCTTATCATTGGAGCTACCAGGATACTAGCAGTGAGGAGGGATCCATATGATACACACTCTTCTTCCAATACTCCTTCATCCAATACCCCATCGATTGATGAGGGTCGTTGTGATCCTTATCCAAATCCTCCTCCTCCTCCTTCACCTCACACAAGTCATGATAAGACAACACCTATTCCTCCTCCTCCTCCTCCTCCTTCACCTCACATAGATGAGAAGGAAAAACCTATTCCTCCTCCTCCTTCACCTCACCCAGATGAGCAATCAATACCTATTTGTAATGTACCCCAAATTTACCCAAATAATTTTTTTTTTGATAGGTGCATTAATACTTCTTTACTCTGATATATTTAATCATTTCAAACCTGTAATTGCTAATAATAAGTTGTTGACCTTATCGCGAAGTCAAGCTTATTAAATTAATTTGGTGCATATCACAATAGTTGTCTCAACCGACGAGAGATTTATCTATCCATGAAAGAACTATGATTTGGTTATCTCCACGAGTCTATAGGAAATCTATCCTAAACATGGATTCCTCTTTTAACCAAATCCTAATACCCTCCACTTCATGTCCAATGAAGGAGTCACACTAACTTTCCATACCACATTCCGTTACAAAACTATTATTTTCTTATCTATACTTTAAAACCCATGCATAATACTCGTTGAAAATACTAGCGAACATACACTCCTTACCAGTCTTCTATGAGTAAATAAATGTATTTCCTAGGTCTATAGTTAGGCAAGGTAGTGTATTTCTGAATTCGTTAATTATGTTAACATAGGTTTTACTTAGAGTTTTCCATGTTATCGGTTATGAAAAGTATATGGGTTTTTTATCGACCCTTATGCCATTACTAAAAACACGTTCTAACTGTTATTTAAGTGGTCATTCTTGGCAATTTTCTTTTTGTTAAAACCTTTAACCTGGTAGTTAGAGGGAACTTGACTCACACATCAGTTATATATATAACATGGTTGATTGAGATGTCGAGGTTTACCGTTGAGGTTTGGAATCCCACCTGTCATGACAAGTCAACACTAGAACCAATGTCCTATCGAGTCCAAACCCATTCCTTTTGTCTATCAATAACTCATCCCAACTAAAAGACATGGATTTGTATTAATAGTCTTTATGGATTGGCTAAATGCGAAAACAAACTGGTCCATAATTGTCATAACGTCTCTGGCTCATAAAGTTATTAGGGTTCTGCAACAATACTAATCCTAGTTTGTCCGTGATCAATGTGGATGTGCCAAGCGCGTTATTCACATGGCCATTGTACCCACACCTTCCCTAGTCATTACTCTAATGAAAAAGGTCCCTAGTAACTAAGTCTCAAACTTCCTTTGGATCCTACACATTTTTGTAAAACCTCCCCGAGTTAACTTTTGCAAGGTTTTCTCTATGCGTAAAAACTAGAAGGTGACTAGAAAGGCTTCTGTTCTGTGTAAAAAAATAAGATGGATATGTGTCCATCTGGTTCTTCTCCTTTACCAGGTAATCTCACCTCTACTCTAATGATTATGCTATCCTGTGAGTAGGTAGTTCAAAAGAGAAGTCGTTAATGAAAGTTTTTCAGTAAGTAATGGGTTGAGTCTCGCTTATCATTTATTTTCTGGGTATATTCCATCCCTGGTCTATGTGTTGTATGACTGTAACCCATCTCACAACGGTCACAATACTGGCCTTTCCTATGAAGTAACCACCCTTCACTTGTGCTCTTCATTGAAGTTCTGTAAGTCATTTACCAAGAAGTTCATTTTGTTTGAGTTCAGGGATAACCCTGTCGTATTATTAGTTCCTTTTTTGCTAGTAGCTATCCTCAGACTCCTCCTTACAGTTTAGTCTGGTACGATTTTCGTTTTGAAGTTCGTTCACAACACATCGATTGCCGAAACACCCGAGGATGAAATCTTCTCAGGGTTTCTATAGTAACCCTAACATTTCATACTTAAAGTATACTGTGTGAGTGACAACATATAGTTATTCTCTGTGTGTTCTACCAAAATTTATCTTTGCCAAAATGTGAGGATTTTTGCCAGCAAGATTAGACCTCAACTTTTATCACTTATCTTTGAATAAAAAAAAGGGGCTTCACGACATACCTCTCATATGAGAATCCACTTGGTCCAATATTTCTCTACGGTCATTCCTAAGTTGGTCGAAGGAAAAATCTGTAGGAATAGGTTGCATATTTCTTATTTATGTTTTGAAAAGAGCTTTCAAGATGACTCAGGAAGAGGTTACGTATCTGAACTCATGATAAGAAAATTGCATTCTTTGACAATAGAAGTTATAAATTCATAACTCAATCCTGTGACTGCGATAAGATTTTCCTTGTCATTGGGTAATTTTAATGACTATATCGAATTATCTTTCTCAAACCTGTGCGAAGAATACTATAGTCCTAAGACTTCCATTGTGTGATTATTCCATAATTTAAGATTTCTTAAAGGATTTACCATACTCTCCATTCTGGAAATTTTTGCGATTTAATTACCTAATTTAACTTCTTTAGAGTAGAGGAAAAATGCAGTTTATGTGTCCAGAATTTTGTTCTTGACTGCATTTTCTTTATCAGTTTGATAAATATGAGAACAATAACTCTCCATCCTATCTACAGTCCGACTAAGCAATTCTGTGGGACATACTCCATACTGACAAACTTTACAGTTCTGTTTATACATTGTAGCTTACATATTTAATAATGTTCCATCTGTTTGTTATATTTTGATCCATTGATTTAATAGTTCGGATCTAACTTGATTCAAGTAAATTACTTATAATTTTCTATGTGCCTATATTTTTGTGCTCGAAACAAAAACTTGACTGTTACATCCCTTAAGCGTAAAACATAGCAAATGTAATATCAGAAGGGTGTTAGACACCTCTATGTAACATATATGATCTGTATGAATTAATTAGATTATCAAAGTATTAAATGTTTGGTGTTGTTTTTCTCGCTTATCTACAATTCCAGAATTAAGACTTTCGTTTAACAAACTAATGATGGGACCCCTATTTACTTTGCAAGGGTACCCATCAGAATTTTCTGGTTCCACTCCTCTCCTCAGACCTATGGGAAGTTTTCTCAGCGACGCCGATGGGAAGCGCTCATGCCCAAATTATCAAGCTAAGTAATGTTCTTGTAATTGAAATATTCAATATTTATTCAGCCCTGAGGTATTTCAAGCATGTTCCCCACTCACATAGTCATGGTCAGTTGATTTCAACCTGGCTGTTCCATTTGTCCCTCAACAATAAATAAAAAAAATATTTGTCTCTTACAAGTGTCATAGTCAAAGATTTGGTTGGGAAAATCAAATATTTGCCCAACGGTCACAACAATTAATTTCAATGAACCAAATTCCAAATTCGTAATTTCCATAAATGGCAATAATTTTGCAAATTCGAATTTGCCAAAAAAGGAAATAATTCCTAAGTGCATTCAACCTTTAATAACAATTTATTTTTGGGGATGTTACATCCTTTCCCCCTTCAGTACAACACTGTCCTTAGTGTTCCTTCCTTCCTCAGAACAGGGTTGGATAATATTTCTGCAAATCTTCATTCAATTCCCAAGTGGCCTCCTTAGGACTAAAGTGATTCCATTGCACTTTTACCGGCCGATGGCTGCAGGTAGTACTTTTCTCTCCTATCTAGAGATAGGGGTTCCTCTTGGAACTCTCTCCTATCTAGAATACACAGAGGTTCCTCTTGGAACTCGCCTTTTGGTTCCACCTGCACCATGTTCCAATCAATCATGTGAGTAGGATCATGAACATAAATTTTTAACAAAGAAACATGAAATACATTATGAATTCTCAGATTTGTGGGAAGTGCAAGTTGATACTCCATGGGTCCAATTCGAGCTAAGATCTCAAAGGGGCCACAAAACCTGGGTGCCAACTTTGAAAAATTTCCTAGATTTAATGAACTTCTTCTTGCTTTGACTTTTAAGTACACGTAGTCTCCCACTTGAAATTCCCAGTGTCTTCTTTTCAGGTCCGTGTAACTTTTCTGTCTATCGTGTGCCTCTTTTAAATTTTGCTGTACTTTTCTTACCATGTTCTCCATTTCTTGGAGCATTTCTGGTCCCACCATGAGTCTATCAACTGGTTTATCCCAGATAATCAGAGTTGTGCACTTTCTGTCATATAGTACTTCCAAGGGCTCATCTTAGCCGATGTCTGGTAACCATTATTGTATGCAAATTCCACCAAGTGCAGGAAATATTCCCACTTGATTGGTTTCATCCTTACGTACATTCATAGCATATCTTCCACAATTTGGTTCGTTCGTTCAGTCTGCCCATCCATTTGTGGATGGTAGCTTGTGCTGAAATTCAAGTTAGTATTCAACCCTACAAATAATTCTTTCCAAAACATAGATGTAAATTTTACGTCTCTATTTGAAATCTCCATTTTAGGAATACCATGCAGTCTAAAAATTTCCTCCATAAATATTTCAGTGATGTTAATAGATTTATAAGTAGATTTTATAGGAATAAAATGTGCAGACTTGTTAAGATTATCAATTAATACCATAATTGAATCATTCTATTTTTGAGTTCTAGGAAAACCTGTGATAAAATCCACTGATATAGTATCCCATTTCCATTCCGATACAGGTAGAGGCTGCAACAGGCCGACTGGGTGTTGGTGTTCATCCTTCACTTGTTGACAATCTAGGCACTTAGAAAAGTATTCTGCTATCTCGCCTTTCATATTAGACCAATAAAATAAGTTCCTTAATGCTGTTACCATTTTCTGGTATCCCATATGACCAAAATATGGATTCTTGTGTACTTCATCCAAAACTGTTAATTTTAATTCAACATAATTTGGTATGTAAAACCTGTTTTTGAATCTTAATAGACCATTTCTATCTAAACTCAGATCTGTTCTGTCTAAATTTTCTACATTATTTTGTAATTCTGCCACTGTTTTAATGTGTTTTTCATCATTATTACTTGCAGCCTTTATCCTTTGCTCAATGTCGCTTTCTAGCCTACTAATGTTTATCTCAAACAACCCATGAATTATTCTACTTAAAGCATCTACCACTTTGTTTTCCTTACCCTTGATGTGTCTTACCTCGAAATCGAATTCTCTCAAGAAGGCCGACCATATTACTTGCCTTGCATTAAGATCTGGTTGACTAAATAAGAATTTCACACCACTATTATTAGTTAGTAACATAATTTTTTTGCCCATTATATAATTTCACCACATTTTTAATGCATGGATAACAACTGCTAATTCCAAGTCATGAGTGACATAGTTTCGTTCGTGTTCTTTTAGTTTGCGGGACTCATAGAAAATAACGTTCCTTTATTGGGTTAGGAAGCCTCCCAAACCTTCTTTTCTTGCATCCACATAGACTGTGAAGTCTTTATCTGTGTCTACTACCCTTAAAATGGGTGTGGTTGTTAACAATTCTTTTAACTTATTAAAACTGTCCTGACAATTCTGTGACCAATTAAACTTGGTTCCCTTTTTCTGTAGGGATGTTATAGGATATGCAATCTTAGAGAATCCTTCTATAAATTTGTGGTAGTACCCGGTGATTCCCATGAATGACTGGATATCCTCTACATCCTTGGGGATATGCCATTCCATGATGGCTCATATCTTCTCTGGGTCAATTGCAATAGCTTCTTCATATATTACATGTCCTAGGTACTGTATTTTATTTTGATAAAAGTCACATTTGTCAATTTTTGCATACAACTTGTGTTTTCTTAAAGTTTGCAATACTATCATTTGATGTTCTTCTTGTTCTTCTTCTGTTTTCGAATATACTAGGATATCGTTAATAAATACCAATTTTTTTTTATCCAGATACTGACTAAAAATGTTGTTCATTAAACACATAAACGTTGCTGGTGCGTTAGTGAGACCAAACGGTATAACAACAAATTCATAATGTCCATATCTCGTTCTGAACGATGATTTACTTATGTCTTCATCCTTTATTCTAACCTAGTGATAACCAGATCTTAAATCCAACTTAGAAAAAATCTTTTCCCCTCCCACTTGATCAAATAGATCATTGATTCTCGGTAGGCGATATTTTTTCTTAATAGTCATTTTGTTTAGCTGTCTATAATCAATGAATAAACTTAGAGTTCCATCTTTATTTTTAACAAAAATGACTGGTGCTCCCCACAGTGAGACACTTGGTCTGATGTATTCCTTATCCAACAATTCTTGTAGTTGAATTTTTAACTCTTTTAACTCAGGTAAATTCATCCTGTAGGGTGCGCTAGATATAGGGGCTGAACCAGGCAGTAGATTGATAAAGAAGTCTATCTCTCTTCTTGGGGGCAATTTAGGTATTTCGTCAACAAAGAAATCTCTAAAATCATGTAAGACAGAAAAATCTTCTAAGCTAGGTTTATTTTCTTTTTCTAATAGATTTGTCACATGGATAGCATAAATATGAAAACCTTTACTCATGCATTTCTTAAATTGAATTGCTAAAATATGCCTAACTGAGACTGGTTTTTGTATGCCTTGTACTATCCTAACAGTGTTGTCTTTGTCTTTGTAAGTGAGTGATTTTTCATAACAATCCAAAACTGCTTTATTCCTCTCTAACCAATCCATTCCAATAACTATATCACAAGACCCTAACGGTAAAATATTCAGATTTATTTTTGTGTTTTGATCATCTAAAATGAACTCACAGTCAGAAATGAATTATGTTACCTTTGTTTTTGTTCCTATTGCTAGTTGTACTAGCCAAGACTTTGTATGCCTTACTTTCTTAAGTTTATTTGAATCCACTACACTAGGAGCAACATAAATCAAGGTAGCTCCTGGATCAATTAAAACAAAAACATGATTATTGTTAACTTTGCCTTCAACTTACACTATAGTGGACTGGTGGTCAGATTGTCGGCCATCCACGATTTCATTGATCCTATGTATGCTTCTGCCCACATCTCCCATTGTAGAGGCCTCTTTCAGGTTGTGAATTGTGGTCCTCGCTGCAGAAGTTAGATGTGGGCAATTCCTCCTTAAGTGAGGTTCTCCACATTCCCAGCATTTTAACAGTTCTCTGGGGCTGTCCCCAAACTTCTTGGTTCCCAGATTAACTGATTTACCTCCCCCTTGGGTGTTCTAGTTATTGGAGTGGAAGTATTTCCTTGGGAAATTCTTTGCTATGTTCTAGAAAGGGGATGGTTGATATCCCTTCTTCTGCTGGTTCATTCTATCTTGTTTCTTGTCTTTACAAGCCTTGGGAAGTTCAAAACATTGTTTGTATTAATCGTAACGCATTCAGGCCTTTCTAAAAACTTCGCTTAAGGTCTTGGGGTTTTCTCACTCGATTCTGTCCTTATAGGACCATGATTAGAAACTTAGGAACCGCTGGATTTTTACCTTGTCCTCCCAGATATAAGGCAATAACCTTAATAATTACAAGAATTTTTTTATCAGGTCATCCATAGTCATTTGACCGAGTCATAGCTCATAAAACTCTTTGGTATTTCTTTCATAGTAACTTTCAGACAAATACTATAAATATTTCTTGAAATCCGACCACTCCATCTGTTTTTCCTTTAGGCCCTTGGCCAAATTCAGGTCCTGCCACCATATAATTTCTTTTCCTTTCAGGTTATAGATGGCCATTCTTAACTTCATGTTGCTGGAATAATTGTAGATCTGGAAATACTTTTTTATGTCTAGTAACCATGCTTCAACCTCCTCCCCTATCCTGGATTCCCCGTCAAAGGTGGATGGTTTGATTTTATTAAACTCTCCTTCCAGGTGGTCCACCTATTTCCTCTTTCTTCCTGTGGTTGTTTTATCTTCTGTTGATGGTGTTCCTTTGGAAGAGTTGTCCCCTTTTTTTCTTTCGGGACTAGAATTTTTGGAGTCTCTTTTGCTAACCTCTTCTTCTTTGTTATTTTCTTTTGGGATCTTCTTTGTTACTATGCTACACAACAGTAATTCATTTATTTCCTGCTATTCTTGTTGTGATTTTTTCAGTTACTCATTGTCTTCTTTGAAAACTTGTAGCTCCACAATAAGGTTTCTCATAGTTTCTAGAACCTGGGTGGCGAAACTTCCTTCACTCTTCTACCTAGGCCCTCTAGGAGGTCCTTGCTCGGGATTCTCCTCAAGTCTGATCTCCTCTTCATTCTTTGTTTCCATTATCACAATAGAATAACGTTTTTGTGTTTGTAACAATAAGCATTTTGTTAGTTTTTTATTAAACAAAAAGCATGTGCTAAACAAACATTTTCAGCCCTGTTTAGGGTCCAAGTGTTGTAACCTTTGCTCCGATACCATATGTAATGTACCCCAAATTTACCCAAATAAAAATAAAATTGATAGGTGCATTAATACTTCTTTACTCTCATATATTTAATTGTTTTAAACCTGTAATTTCTAATAACAAGTTGTTGACCTTCTTGGTTCCCAGATTAACTGATTTACCTCCCCCTTGGGTGTTCTAGTTATTGGAGTGGAAGTATTTCCTTGGGAAATTATTTGCTACATTCCAGAAAGGGGATGGTTGATATCCCTTCTTCTGCTGGTTCATTCTATCTTGTTTCTTGTCTTTACAAGCCTTGGGAAGTTCATACCATTGTTTGTATTGATCGTAACGCATTCGGGACTTTCTAAAAACTTCGCTTAACGTCTTGGGGTTTTTGCACTCAATTCTGTCCTTATAGGACCATGGTAAGCAACTTAGGAACCACTGGATTTTTACCTTGTCCTCACAGATATAAGGCAATAACCTTAATAATTCCAGGAATTTTTTTATCAGGTCATCCATAGTCATTTGACCGAGTCATAGCTCATAAAACTCTTTTGTATTTCCTTCATAGTAACTTTCAGACAAATACTGTAAATATTTCTTGAAATCCGATCACTCCATCTGTTTTTCCTTTAGGCCCTTGGCCAACTTCAGGTCCTGCCACCATATAATTTCTTTTCCTTTCAGGTTATAGATGGCCATTCTTACCTTCATGTTGTTGGAATAATTGTAGATCTAGAAATACTTTTTTTATGTCTAGTAACCATGCTTCAGCCTCCTCCCCTATCCTGGATTCCCCGTCAAAGGTGGACGGTTTGATTTTATTAAACTCTCCTTCCAGGTGGTCCACCTATTTCCTCTTTCTTCTTGTGGTTGTTTTATCTTCTGTTGATGGTGTGCCTTTGGAAGAGTTGTCCCCTTTTTTTTCTTCGGGACTAGAATTTTTGGAGGCTCTTTTGCTGACCTCTTCTTCTTTGTTATTTTCTTTTGGGATCTTCTTTGTTACTATGCTACACAACAGTAATTCATTTATTTCCTGCTGTTCTTGTTGTGCTTTTTTCAGTTACTCATTGTCTTCTTTGAAAACTTGCAGCTCTACAATAAGGTTTCTCATAGTTTCTAGAACCTGGTGGTGAAACTTCCTTCACTCTTCTACCGAGGCCCTCCAGGAGGTCCTTGCTCGGGATTCTCCTCAAGTCTGATCTCCTCTCCATTCTTTGTTTCCATTATCACAACAGAATAACGTTTTTGTTTTCGTAACAATAATCATTTTGTTAGTTTTTTATTAAACAAAAATCATGTGCTAAAAAAACATTTTCAGCCCCGTTTAAGGTCCAAGTGTTGTAACCTTTGCTCCGATACCATATGTAATGTACCCCAAATTTACCCAAATAAAAAAAAAATTGATAGGTGCATTAATACTTCTTTACTCTCATATATTTAATTGTTTTAAACCTGTAATTTCTATTAACAAGTTGTTGACCTTCTCGCGAAGTCAAGCTTATTAAATTAATTCGGTGCATATCACAATAGTTGTCTCAATCGACGAGAGATTTATCTATCCATGAAAGAACTGTGATTTTGTTATCTCCACTAGTCTATAGGAAATCTATCCTAAACATGGATTCCGCTTTTAACCAAATCCTAATATCCTTCACTTCACGTCCAATGAAGGAGTACCACTAACTTTCCATACCACATTCCCTTACAAAAGTATTCTTTTCTTATATATACTTTAAAACCCATGCATAATACTCGTTGAAAATACTAGTGGACATACACTCCTTACCATTGTCTTCTATGAGTAAATAAATGTATTTCCTAGGTCTATAGTCGGGCAAGGTAGTGTATTTTTGAATTCATTAATTATGTTAACATAGGTTTTACTTAGAGTTTTCCACGTTATCGGTTATGAAACGTATACGAGTCTGTTCTCTACCCTTATGCCATTACTAACAATGCGTTCTAACTGTTATTTAAGTGGTCAGTCTTGGCAGTTTTCTTTTCGTTAAAACCTTTAACCTAGTAGTTAGAGGGAACTTGACTCACACGCCAGTTATATATATAACATGGTTGATTGGGATGTCAAGGTTTAGCGTTGAGGTTCGACATCCCACCTGCCATGAAAAGTCAACATTAGACCCAATGTCCTATTGAGTACGACCCCATTCCTTTTTTCCAGCAATACCTCATCCCAACTAAAAGACATGGATTTGTACTAACAGTCTTTATGGATTGGTTAAATGCGAAAACAGACTGGTCCGTAATTGTCATAACGTCTCTGGCTCAGAAATTTATTAGGGTTCTACAATAGTGCTGATCCTAGGTTGTTCGTGACCAATGTGTATGTGCCAAGTGTGTTTATTCACATGGCCGTTGTACCCACACCTTCCCTCGCCATTACTCTGATGCGAGAGGTCCCTGGTAACTAAGTCTCAAACTTTGTTTGGCTCCTATGCAGTTTTGTAAAATCTCCCCGCGTTAACTTCTGCAAGGTTTTCTCTGTGTTTAAAAAATGGAAGGTGATTAGAAAGGCTCATGTTCTGTGTACACCAAGAATATGGATACGTGTCCGTTTGGTTATTCTCCTTTACCGGGTAATCTTAACTCTACTCTAACGATTATGATATCCTATGAGTAGGTAGTTCAAAAGAGAAATCGTTAATGAAAGTTTTTTAGTAACTAATGGGTTGAGTCTCGCTTATCATTTAGTTTCTGGGTATATTCCATCCCTTCTCTGTGTCTTGTATGACTGTAACCCATCTCATGGCGGTCACAATATTGGCCTTTCCTGTGAAGTATCCACCCTTCACTCATGCTCATCGTTGAAGTTATGTAAGTTGTTTACTAGGTGGATCGGTTTGTTTGAGTTAAGGGATAGCCCCATCGTATTATTAGTTCCTTTGTCAGTAGTATCTATCCCCAGAGTCCTCCTTACAATTTAGTCCAATACGTTTTTCGTTTTGAAGTTCACTCATGGCACATCAAATGCCGAAACACCCGAGGATGAAATATTCTTGGGGTTTCTACACTAAACCTAACATTTCATACCTAAAGTGTCCTGTGTAAGTGACAACGTATAATTAATCTCTGTGTGTTCTACCAAAATTTATCTTTGCCAAAATGTGAGGGTTTTTGACAACAAGATCGTACCTTGACTTTTATCGCTCATCTTTGAATAAAAAAAAGGGGGTTCACGACATACCTCTCGTTTGAGAATCCACTTGGTCCAGTCTTTCTCTACGATCATTCCTAAGTTGGTCGAAGGAAAACTTTGTAGGAATATGTTTCATATTTATTCTTTCTGTTTTGAAAAGAGCTTTCAAGCCGACTTGGGAAGAGGTTATGCATATGAACTCACGGTAAGAAAAATTGCATTCTTTGACAATGGAAGTTATAAATTCATAATTCAATCATGTGACTGGGATAAAATTTTCCTTGTCACTGGGTAATTTTAATAACTAGATCGAATTATCTTTCTCAAACCTATGCGGAGAATATTATAGTCCTAAGACTTCTACTGTGTGATTATTCCATAATTTAAATTGTCTTAAAGGATTTACCATACTCTCCATTCTGGAAATTTTTGCAATTTACTTACCTAATTCAACTTCTTTAGCGTAGAGGAAAAAGGCGGTTTATGTGTCCATAATTTTGTTCTTGACTGCATTTTCCTTATCATCAGTTTGTAAGTTTGATAAATATGAGAACACTAACCCTCCATCCTATCTACAGTCTGACTGGGAAATTCTATGGGACATACTTCATACTATGAAAACTTTACAGTTTTGTTTATGCATTGTAGCTTACATATTGAATAATGTTCCATTTGTTTGTTATCTTTTGAGCCATTGATTTAATAGTTCGGCTATAACTTGATTCAAGTAAATTACTTATAATTTTCTATGTGCCTATATTTCTGTGTTCAAAACAAAAACTTGACTGTTACATCCCTTTAGCGTAAAACATAACAAATGTAATATCAGAAGGGTGTTATACGGCTCTGTGTAACATGTATGATCTATATGAATTGGTTAGATTATCAAAGTATTAAAGGTTTGGCGTTGTTTTTCTCTCTTATCTACAATTCCAGAATTAAGATTTTCGGTTACCAAACTAATGATGGGACCTATGTTTACTTTGCAAGGGTACCCATCAGAATTTTCTAGTTCCACTCCTCCCCTTGGACCTGTGGGCAGTTTTCTTAGTGATGCTGATGGGAAGTACTCGTGCCCAAAGTCTCAAGCTAAGTACTATTCTTGTAATTGAAATCTTCAATATTTATTTTGGTATTAATTACCCTTAACATTGATTTACTAATTCTCAACTCTTTCTTTTTGCAGGACTTACTCTACTCAACTGGATTGACGAGCTCGCCACGCTCAAAACGTACTCGAGTTCTGAATCTTGGCATTTAAGTCTCAGTTTCCAAGTTCTGTTCATAGTGGTATAGAGTGTCGTGTTAGGGTACTATTATTATGATAGCTTTTGTTCTAGGGTTCCATAGATAACCTGGTTAATTGTATCTTAAATCCTTCATGGAATAAACATATAGAACAATTTTGAACAAGGGAGAAAACCCTTAACAATATGGTGTCCAACTTAAATAGTATGATGGCATGCATTAAATATATATATCGGAAATTTTGCTCCTCGATTTTCTACCATAGAGAGGACCATAATTTTCTATGTCCTTTAATTAAACTGTTGATAAAAAGTATTTTGAATTGCATGTAAATCAAGAGGTTGACACACTACCTTCTGTGTGTGAATACATTAGATATTTTGTACAGTTGTATATATATATATATTTATCTCTTGTCTGTGTTTTCTTTCAAAATTCATTTAGCCTTTACAATAGGACAATAACTGTCGAGATAAATGTCTATAACTATCTATAATTATATGGTAACATTTATGATTCCAAGAATTAACTCTACATCCAGTCCATCCACACAATAGCTTTCTTACTTTACTAAAATAATAAAATCAAATTGTACAGACTAATCCTACAATTCATTTTATTCTACCAGCTAAAAAAAAGTACAATATTCAACATAACAATAAGTAGAGGTACATATATCAACAAAGTGCTAGGACAACAAATGAAACAACCAAGTTCCACCCAACCATAGAACATAATAGCCAATGTACTACTGGTAGATAGATTGTTCTATGTGTTTTTCCTCAATATTTCTAAAAGGGATTCAACATCCCACCTCCTTGTTTCCTCGATTTCGAAGGATTTGCACCTCCAAGGTATTTTGCAAGAATTTTTACCCTGAGGGTTTTTTTCCGTTTCGCTACAAACTCTACAGTTTATCCGTTGATATGTATCGAGGTTTGGTGTTGCACTGTTGTGAAGCCACGTGGGGTTTTTAATATGAAGTTGAATGTTTCCTACTGTGTATTACAATTTGTGTTGTATTTCTTTCTTTCTGGTTGTAAGTATGGGTCCACTCTTCTAAATTTCCAAGAGACTCTCTTTTGGTCCTTACGAATAAAATGTTTCCTTGATGGATATGCATTCCAACCCGACAAAAATTAATATTGCAACTTCAGTGGTTTCCAAACAGTTCCGTTAGAAAATGCCCCATGGCATATCATACAGAGGTTTATGAAACTTCTTGGATTGCGAATGCCTCCCACTTTGTTTATCATTGGTTGTAGATATTATATGCCATTAGGAATCTAGAAAAAAATTAGTAAGAAGGTTAATCTTTGTATTTAACGTTGATTTATAAATACCCTCTTTAATATAGATCCTTGGATTTAGGGTAGGATTTAACCCCAACAATAGTGTATAACATTTTTCCTATGTGTAACGTTTTCACCATGCCTTTGGCCTGTTCGCACGACCTGTCTTATGCAATTCGTAATTCAAGTGTTAGTACTGTTTATATTATTTCATTTCATAAAGTAATGGATTTATCCGCCGTTGGTACCAACGCTAATGATGGGACCCTCTTTTTGCGAGGGTACCCATCAGAAAAACCTATAACCATCCTCCCCTCGACCCGAGACCTATATCAAACCAAAACATGATAAGGGAAAATACGCATGATCTTCAGTCATGAGTTAAGTACCATTCTGACTCAAAATCTTTCTATCCTTCATCCTTCTATTGAAAATTTTATCCATCTTATTTTCAGTTATATAATACTAATGTACATTTTGAAATTCCTTGCAGGGAATTTGACTGTGTACAACTCCAGATGCCATCTCTCGTCAAAGGTGCAAAAGGTATTCAGGTTTCAATTCGTAGCTCTAAAATGTATGCCCTAGTTTTTCTATGAACTGATACGATTCTAAACTAGGGGTTAAAATCGTGGTGGCAGAGATATTACTGATTCACAAGATTTAGAATATGATTATAGTTTAAGAGTTGCATATTCTATTTATTTTCTTTGGGATGGCAATACGAACATTCATTCTTGCCCAGAAATGGATCTGTAAATGAATGATTCTGAAATGGAATTCAACAAGCCTTCATGGACAGTTATTCTGACTCGATTCTTTCCTTGGATCTTATTTCGATTTTACATTCTATTTTATCTTCGGTCATTATGTATTCCAGAAATTCCACTAAGACTTAGATAGACTATTGTCCTCTACTGCATTTCGATGTCTGTTGTTCATACAGTCTGAACTTGTAGTCATGCATTGCATGGAATTATATATTTCCAAAGACCCACATCCTTTATAAACCGAATCTCAATGAAAAGAACGCTAGAATATCAAACTATTGTACAGGTATTAAGTATACATAATTATATATCAAAATGTACATAATCCTATATGAATGCTTATTCTTGTCATGCATCGATTCTATAATAATGTTATTACTCTGTATGGCTTATTACAAAAATATGCAAATATATAGTCATTTCATTTTTGTCTATCCTTCAACATTTTCTAAGTCATTACTATCAACTCAGGGAATCTATACAGAGGATAATTAAGGAGGCCCTGAGATTGTCAAAGTAGTCAGATATGCATGTATAATTTATAGATACATCTCTGTTAATTAAATCCAAAGAACTTCCTATATACGAGGTCATTTTAATTATACTTTATTTGCACGATTGGTTCTATATGTCACTAGAACAATTGGTATATTAACTGTCTAATATGTGGGCGTATATAGGTATATATTACCATTCCTACTGTAGGGAATTCAATTAAACTTTCCATTAACATCTGTACATATTTCCACTTATAATTACGTATATACATAACTATTTACATATAGCTCTATATATATGTATAATGATTTACTGTTAGAATTTATCAGTCAATAATGCACACAACATTATGTTAATTCTACTCTTTGAATCATTTAAATCACAACAACTCTTGTCTAAAGGAAATTTCAGTAGAAATCATTCACCCAGTAATATATTGTTGCATACTGACAACCACGTAAAAAAAAGAGATATGTAAACAAAAAGGGGTAGATGAACATATCTGAACCAAAACACTGAAGACAAAGGGAACAACCACGTTCCTCCCAACCGTAGAATAGGGCAGCCAAATCACTTCCCCAATTCACCCCCTAGCCTGACCATGAGTCCATGAGGGAAAACTTGGAAAACTCCTTAGTAATATCTTCAGTGCGAGTAGATTCCTCTTGCCTCACACTAAATCAGTAGTGTTCATAACAGTAAGAAAACCAGTCGTCTCTTTCCCCAACATATTAGGCAGCGTCCTTCCTCTTCACATATGCTATTTAACAAAACAATCCTTTTGCCTAGGTCTTTCTTCCCCCCCCTTGGGAATTTTTGAAGCTTTCTAAATCCTTGATTTTCAGGGGCTTCCAATGGACAAATATCTGATTTTCCACTTGTAATAATCAACCCAAAGGTAGTTCCAACATATTCCCTACTCATGGAGTCATGGTCAACTGATTTTAACATGGCTATTCCATTTGTCCTCCTACAATCAATATAAAATATTCTGTTTTCATACAAGTGTCATAGTCAAATAGTTAGTTGGGTCAAATCGGATCTCTTCCCAACAATAATAATAATTAATTACAATTATAAAATTCGAAATTCGGAATTTCCATAAATGGAAATTTTTTTCCAAATTCGAATTTACTAAAAACGAAATAATTTTCCAACAAATTTTAAATTTCAAAATACTTTATTTTTGGGGATGTCACATCCTTTCCCCCTTCAATAAAACACTGTCCTCAGTGTTTGTTCCTTTCTTGGAATAGGATTGGATGATATTTCCGCAAATCTCCCTCCAACTCCCAAGAGGCCTCCTCAGGACTAAAGTTCTTCCATTGCACCTTTACCTGAGTGACAACTCTATTCCGAAGTGCTATTTCTCTTCGGTCCAGAATACGCAGGGGTTCCGCCTGGAACTCATCTTCTGGTTCCACCTGTACTAAGTTCCAATCAATCATATGAGTAGGGTCATGCACATACTTTTTCAACAAAGAAACATGAAATACATTATGAATCCTTAGATTAGATAGAAGTGCAAGTTGGTATTCTACGGGTCCAATTCGAGCTAGTATCTCGAAGGGCCCACAAAACCTGGGTGCCATCTTGGCACAGTTTCCTAATTTCAGTGAACTTTTCTAGGCTTTGAACTTCAAATAAACATGGTCTCCCAGTTGAAATTCCAAGTGTCTTCTTTTCTGATCTGCATAGCTCTTTTGTCTGTCCTGTGATTCCTTTAAGTTATTTTGTACCTTCCTTACCATATTCTCCATTTCTTGGAGAAACTCTGGTCCAACCATGAGTCTGTCAACCGGGTTATCCCAGCTAATCAGAGTCGTACACTTCCTGCCGTACAATACCTCAAAAGGGCTTAACTTAGCTGAAGTTTGGTACCCATTGTTATATGCAAATTCTACCAAGTGTAGATAGTATTCCCACTTGTTTGGTTTTGTTATTACGTACATGCGGAGCATATCCTCTACAATTTGGTTTATCCTTTCGGTCTATCCATTCATTTGTGGGTGATAACTCATACTTAAATTCAAATTAGTATTTAGCCCTGCAAACAATTCCTTCCAAAATACGGATGTGAATTTTATGTCTCTATCAGAAATCACCAATTTATGAATACCATGTAGTCTAAAAATTTGTTTCATAAATATTTCAACAATGTTTATAGATTTAAAAGTAGACTTTACAGGAATAAAGTGTGCAGAATTATTGAGTTTGTCGATTACCACCATAATAGAATCATTCTGTTTCTGAGGTTTAGGCAAACATGTTATAAAGTCTAGCAATATGGTCTCCCATTTCCATTTTGGTACTGGTATGGCTGTAATAGGTTGGCTGGATACTGGTGTTCGACCTTAACCTGCTGACAATCTTGGCACATAGCGAAGTATTTTGCTGTTTTTCCCTTCATATTAGGCCAGTAAAATAGTTTTCTAAGTGTTGTTGTCATTTTTTGGTATCCTGGATGGCCAAAATACGGTTTCTTATGCACTTCGTCCAATACTATTAACTTTAACTCTGTTGAATCTCGTATGTAAAGTCTATTTTTAAATAATAATAGTCCCTTCTTGTCGATAATTAGATCTGGTTTATCAGAGTTTGCGGTATTGTTTTGTAATTCTGCCATTATCTTAGTGTAATTTTTGTCGTTAATACCTGTCGTCCTTATTCTTTATTCCAAATCACTTTCTTCCTTGCTGATATTTGTCTCAAATAACCCATGGACTCTTCTTCTTAAAGGATCTGCTACCTTATTTTCCTTACCCTTGATATGTCTGACCTCGAAGTCGAATTCACTCAATAAGGCTAGCCATCTTGCTTGCCTCGTATTAAGATCTAGTTGGCTAAACAAATATTTCACACCCCTATTATCCGTCAATAGTAAATATTTTCTGCCCATTATGTAGTGTCACCACATTTTTAAGATGTGTATTACTGCTGCCAATTCTATGTCATGAGTGACATAATTTCGCTCATGTTCTTTTAATTTTTGGGACTCATAACAAATCACGTGTCCTTCCTGATTTAGGACACCACCTAGTCCTTCTTTACTTGCATCAACACATGCGGTGAAGTCTTTATCTGGGTCTGCTACCTTCAATATGGGTGCAGTTGTCAATAATTCCTTCATCTTGTTAAAAATGTCTTGACACTTCTGTGACCATTTAAACTTGGTCCCTTTCTTTTGTAATGACGTGATAGGGTAGGCTATCTTGGAAAACCCCTCTATAAATCKACGATAATATCTGGTGATTCCCATGAATGACTGGATATCYGCTACATCCTTAGGTACCGGCCATTCCATGATGGATTTTATTTTCTTAGGGTCTACGASAATGCCTTCTGTTGAAATTACATGTCCTAGATATTTTATTTTCTTTTCATAAAATTCACACTTATCAAATTTGGCGTACAGTTTGTGTTTCCTCAACGTTTGCAGAACTATTATTAATTGTTCTTCATGTTCTTCCTCTGTTTTAGAATAGACTATTATATCGTCGATAAATACTAGCATGAACTTGTCTAAGTACTGGCTGAAAATACTTTTCATCAGGCACATAAACGTGGCTGGTGCATTAGTGAGTCTGAAAGGTATGACTATGAATTCGTAGTGTCCATATCTTGTTCGAAAAGATGTTTTTCTTATATCTTCATCCTTTATCCTAACTTGATGGTAACCAGATCGTAAATCCAATTTCGAAAATATTTTGGGCCCACCTACTTGATCAAACATGTCATTTATCCTAGGTAAGGGGTACTTGTTCTTAATAGTCATTTTATTCAATTGTCTATAGTCTATACAAAGTCTTAGAGTTCTGTCTTTCTTTTTCACAAAGAGGACTGGTGCCCCCCATGGTGAATCACTTGGTCTGATATAATCTTTGTCCAACAATTCATGTAATTGTATTTTTAGTTCTGTGAATTCTGGTAAACTCATTTGGTAAGGTTCTTTTGAAATTGGGGTTGAACTAGGTAGTAGGTCTATGGAGAAGTCTATTTCCCTTCTATGAGTTAATTCCGATATCTCATCCACAATCATGTCTCTAAATTCATGTAGGAAAACAAAGTCTTCTAACTTTGGCTTATCTTCTTTTTCTAACAGATTCGTTACTTGGATGGCATAAAATTGACATCCCTTTCTCATACATTTCTTGAATTGCATTGTTGAAACTTGTCTAACTGATACAAGTTTTGGTATACCTTGGGCTATTCTAGTAGTTCCATACTCGTCTTTATAATTAAGTGTCTTTGTATAACAATCTAGTACTTCTTTGTGTTTTTCGAACCAATCCATTTCGATAATCATATCATAAGATCCTAGTGGTAGGATATTCATATTTGTTCTTATGTTTTGGATATCTAAGCTGAATTTGAACTCAGAAATAAAGTCAACTACTTTCATTTTAGTTCATGTTGCTAGTTGTACCAACCATGATTTTTCGTGCTTCCATTTATTAAGTTTATTTGACTCTACTACATCAGGAGTAATATAACTTAACGTAGCTTCAGGGTCAATTAAAACAAAAACTCGAGTGTTATTGGATTTACCTTCGATTTCTACCATAGAGGACTGGTGGTCATCTTGCCGACCATCAATGGCTGCATGTATCTGATGCAAGCTTCTGCCCACGTCACCCACCGTCGAGGCTTCCTGCAAATTATGAACAACAGTTCTGTTTGCTGAAATTAAAGGTGGGCAGTTCCTCCTTAGATGAGGTTCTCCACATTCCCAGCACTTTAATGGTTCGTGGGGGCTTTCCCCAAACTTCTTCGTTCCCAAATTTACCGGTTTACCGTTGCCTTGTGTATTCGGATGGTTGGAGTGAAAATCTTTCCTCGAAAATCTTTTTGCTGCATTCCGATAAGGAGTTGGTTGGTATCCCTTCTTCCACTGGTTCATTCGATCTTGTTTCTTATCTTTCCAAGTTTTGGGAAACTCTGCCCACTGTTTATACTGGTTGTAGCACATTCGTGCTTTCCTAAATACTTCACTCAAGGATTTGGGGTTGTCAAACTCAATTCTGTCCCTATAGGAATGTGGTAAACAACTTAAGAATCGTTGGATTTTTACCTTATCCTTCTAGATGTATGGTACAAACCTTAGTAGTTCTAGAAATTTGTTTATAAGGTCCTCCATCGTCATCTGTCCAAGTCGTAACTCGTAAAATTCTTTCGTTTTCCTTTCATAGTAGCTTTTAGAGAGGTACTATTTCTTGAAATACTTCTTAAATTCAGACCATTCCAACTGTTTCTCCTTTAGGCCCTTGGCCAATTTCATGTCTTTCCACCAAATGTTGGCCTTCCCTTTCAGATTGTAGATGGCCATTCTGACCTTCATATTGCTGGAATAGTTGTAGATCTAGAATTATTTCTTGATGTCCAACAACCATGACTCAACTTCTTCTCCTATCTTGGATTCTCCATCAAAGGTAGCTAGTTTGATATTTTTAAATTCTCCTTCAAGGTGGTCTACTTGTTTTCTTTTTCTGTCTTTTTTAGTTTTGTCCTCAGCTGAAGGTGTACCTTCAGATGAACTGTCTCCTTTTTTTTTTTCAGGCCCAAAATTCTTGGAGGCCCTTTTGCTGACCTCTTCGTCATGGTTATTGTCCTTTGGGATTTTCTTGGTCACTATACTACATAGTAGGAATTCATTTATCTCTTGCTGTTCCCGGTGTGCTTTATTCAGTTTCTCGTTGTCGGCTTTGAAAACCTGCAGCTCAACAATAAGATTCCTCATTGTTTCCAGCACTTCCATGGGTGAGCATCCGTCACTGTTCTGTCTCTGATTTTCAGAAAGACTTTGGTCATGATTTCCATTGATTCTGATTTCCCCATCATCCTGTGCTGCAATTCTTAACACAAAACAAAAAACATTTTCTGTTTGTAACAATGAAGGTTCATTAGTTTTGCATAAGTAAACACAAAATATATGTCAAGAATTTAATGTGGCCTTGTTCAAGGTCCAAGTGTTGTAACCTTGGCTTTGATACCATATGTAATGAACCTCTAATTTTCCATAAAAACAAAATTTATTCCGCAACACATTGCTCTTCAATTTTGTTTTAATAGCTTCAAATTTAAGAGGAGGTAACATTCATTCCTGTCCATGATGACATTATTACACGAGTCTAGTTTACATTGAACAAAAAAAACTTATGTGGATAATTCTTCATAATTCTATCAATCCCCTTCATTCTCAAACTACTCCCAGCATGCTTATATATATATTTAGGTAGTATCTAGACATAGGACTTATAGTCCATCTCTCTCCTTTAGACATGAGTTCCTATGCTTGTGCACATAACTATTTATTTGACTTTGAAATAAATCTCATACACCATATATAAAGTAACGGGGTCGGGACATATACCATATCAGAATAAAAAAGGTTTAATATAACATGATTGGCATCATTTGGTATGGTTCAACTCATTAAAAAAAAAAAATATTTCCTTATGAGTGGTCATTGTTAGTGTCCCACCAGTCCCCATTTACACAAAAGATTGGGTAACGATTTCCAAACTAAACCCTTGTTTAACTCACTCTTAACTAAACGCTCTCTTAATGAAATTTCAATTGAACGATATGTTAACTGCAATGGATGGTTGGAGTGGACGTACTCCACTAGTCATATCATGAAGAGACTATCATTAACTTCACAATTTTCTTGATGAGGGAAGAGTGGTTTACTTGTCAGAAGAAGTAAAGCTCTGCACCTAAAATTAATGGATATCTCGAGCATGCGAATTTCGATAGTTTCACCTAACCTTTCCTCCAATACAATCACGACAACTCTTCCACATCACATGGAAAGACCATCATTCGTACCATCAACATTTAATCGGTGCAACATAGCTCCTCTTAGGGTTTCGTGAGTTTCTATTGTCAATGTGAAGTCCGCCGAAAACGGCTCTGCATATTAACATTTCTCAACAGGAAAGGTTGTTGAATTGGAGGGCGTAAATCGGTGGAACAGTTGGTTCTATTCACCTCCCTGGTAAGTTTGCGATACCACTTGTGTCCTTAGTTATTTGAATGAGGACTCTCGTTTCCATCAGGGTGGGAGAACCCTTGTATTGAAAGTCTTACTATGACTGTAAATTGAATCTACCCCTTTAATGTTATTCCTCGTAACTTTCTGGATGGTTCTGCTACAGGGTAGACAAATTTTTCTATGTGTTCATCCTCAATATTTATAAAAGGGATTCGACATCCTGCCTCCTTGTTTCCTCGATTTCGAAGGATTCACACCTCCAAGGTCTTTTGCAAGAATTTTTACCCTTGGGGATTTTTGTAGTTCCATTACAAACTTTACAGTTTCTCCGTTGATATGTATCGAGGTTTGGTGTTGCATTGTTGTGAAGCCACATGGGATTTTTAATATGAAGTTGAATGTTTCCTAATGTGTATTACAATTTGTGTTGTATTTCTTTCTTTCTGGTTGTAAGTATGGGTCCACTCTTCTGAATTTCCAAGAGACTCTCTTCTGGTCCTTAC
>SNQJ01S0060612.1:292-10337 GCA_010110895.2 Picea sitchensis | reverse complement strand
ATGTGAATTTTACGTCTCTATCAGAAATCACCAATTCAGGAATGCCATGCAGTCTAAAAATTTCTTTCATAAATATTTTAGTAATGTTTATAGCTTTAAAAGTAGACTTTATAGGAATAAAGTGTGCAGACTTACTGAGTTTGTCGATTACCACCATAATAGAATCATTCTGTTTCTGAGTTCTAGGAAAACCTGTTATAAAGTCCAACGACATGGTCTCCCATTTCTATTATGGTACTGGTTTGGCTGTAATAGGCCAGCTGGATGCTGGTGTTCGGCCTTAACCTGCTGACAATCTTGGCACCTAGCCAAGTATTTTTCTATTTCTCCCTTCATATTAGGCCAGTAAAATAGTTTTCTAAGTGCTCTTATCATTTTTTGGTATCCTGGATGGCCAAAATACGGTTTCTTATGCACTTTGTCCAATACTATTAACTTTAACTCTGCTGAATCTAGTATGTAAAGTCTATTTTTAAATCATAATAGTTCCTTCCTGTCAATACTTAGATCTGGTTTATCTGAGTTTGCGGTATTGTTTTGTAATTCTGCCATTATCTTATTGTAATTTTCGTCGTTAATACCTGTCGTCTTTATTCTTTGTTCCATATCACTTTCTTCCCTGCTAATATTTATCTCAAATAACCCATGGACTCTTCTTCTTAAAGCGTCGGCTACCTTATTTTCCTTACCCTTGATATGTTTGACCTCGAAGTCAAATTCGCTCAAGAAGGCTAGCCATCTTTCTTGGCTCGCATTAAGATCTAGTTGGCTAAATAGATATTTCACACCGCTATTATCCATCAATAGTAGAAAGTTTCTGCCCATTATGTAGTGTCACCACATTTTTAAGGCATGTATTACTGCTGCCAATTCTAAGTCATGAGTGACATAATTTCGCTCATGTTCTTTTAATTTCTGGGACTCATAACAAATCACATGTCCTTCCTGAGTTAGGACACTACCTAGTCCTTCTTTACTTGCATCAACACATACGGTGAAGTCTTTATCTGGGTTTGCTACCTTCAATATGGGTGCAGTTGTCAATAATTCCTTCAACTTGTTAAAACTGTCTTGACACTTCTGTGACCAATTAAACTTCATCCCTTTCTTTTGTAATGATGTGATAGGGTAGGCTATCTTGGAAAACCCCTCTATAAATTCGCAAAAATATCCAGTGCTTCCCATGAATGATCGGATATCCGCTACATCCTTAGGTACCGACCATTCCATGATGGATTTTATTTTCTCAGGGCCTACGACAATGCCTTCTGCTAAAATTACATGTCCTAGATATTGTATTTTCTTTTGATAAAAGTCACACTTATCAAATTTGGCGTACAGTTTGAAGTTTCCCCAACATTTGCAGAACTATTCTTAATTGTTATTCATGTTATTCCTCCTTTTTAGAATAGACCAAAATATCGTCGATAAATACTAGTACGAACTTGTCTAAGTACTGGCTGAAAATAATGTTCATCAGACACATAAACGTGGATGGTGCATTAGTGAGTCTGAAAGGTATGACTACGAATTTGTAGTGTCCATATCTTGTTCAAAAAGTTGTTTTTCTTATATCTTCATCCTTTATCCTAACTTGATGGTAATCGGATCGTAAATCCAATTTCGAAAATATTTTGGCCCCATCGACTTGATCAAACAGGTCATTTATCCTAGGTAAGGGGTACTTGTTCTTAATAGTGATTTTATTCAATTGTCTATAATCAATACAAAGTCTTAGATTTCTGTCTTTATTTTTCACAAAGAGGACTGGCGCCCCCCATGGTGAAACACTTGGTCTGATATACTCTTTGTCCAACAATTCTTGTAATTGTATTTTTAGTTTTGTCGATTCTGGTAAACTACTTCGGTAAGGTGCTTTTTAGATTGGGGATGAACTGGGTAGTTGGTCTATGGAGAAGTCTATTTCCCTTCTAGGAGGTAATTTCGGTATCTCATCCACAAACATGTCTCTGAATTCACGTAGGACAACAAATTCTTCTAACTTTCGCTTATCTTCTTTTTATAACAGATTCGTTAATTGGATGGAATAAAATTGACATCCCTTTCTCATACATTTCTTGAATTGCATCGCTGAAACTTGTCTAACTGATACAAGTTTTGGTATACCACTATTCTAGTAGTGCCATACTCGTCTTTATAATTAAGTGTCTTTGTATAACAATCTAGTACTACTTTGTGTTTTTCCAACTAATCCATTCCGATAATCATATCATAAGATCCTAGTGGTAGGATATTCAGATTTGTTCTTATGTTTTGGCCATCGAAGCTGAATTTAAACTCAGAAATAAAGTCAACTACTTTCCTTTTAGTTCCTGTTGCTAGTTGTACCGGCCATGATTTTTCGTGCTTCCGTTTCTTAAGTTTATTTGACTCTACTACATCAGGAGTAATATAACTTAACGTAGCTCCAGGGTCAATTAAAATAGAAATTCGAGTGTTATTGAATTTACCTTCGATTTATACCACAGAGGAATGGTGATCATCTTGTCGGCCATCAATGGCTACATTTATCCGATGCAGGCTTCTGCCCACGTCACCCACTGTCGAGGCTTCCTACAAATTCTGAGCAACAGTTCTGTTTGCTGAAATTAAACATGGTCTGTTCCTCCTTAGATGAGGTTCTCTACATTCCTAGCACTTTAATGGTTTGCGGGGGTTGTCCCCAAACTTCTTCATTCCCAGATTTACTGGTTTACCACTGCCTTGCATATTCAAATGGTTGGAGTGAAAATATTTCCTCGAAAAATATTTTTGTTGCATTTCGATAAGGAGTTGGCTGGTATCCCTTCTTCCACTGGTTCATTTGATCTTGTTTCTTATCTTTCCAGGTTTTGGGAAACTCTGCTCCTTGTTTATAATGGTCGTAGCACATTTGTTCTTTCCTGAATACTTTACTCAAGGATTTAGGGTTGTCAAACTCAATTCTGTACCTGTAGAACTGTGGTAAACAACTTAAGAATCGTTGGATTTTTACCTTACCCTCCAGGATGTATGGTATGAACCTTAGTAGTTCTAGAAATTTGTTTATAAGGTCCTCCATCGTCATCTGTCCAAGTCCTAACTCGTAAAATTCTTTCATTTTCTTTTCATAGTATCTTTCGGAAAGGTACTGTTTCTTGAAATACTTCTTAAAGTCAGACCATTCCAACTGTTTCTCCTTTAGGCCCTTGGCCAATTTCATGTCCTGCCACGAAATGCTGGCCTTCCCTTTCAGATTGTAGATGGCCATTCTAACCTTCATATTGCTGGACTAGTTGTAGATCTGGAAGTTTTTCTTGATGTCCAAAAACCATGTCTCAACTTCTTCTCCCATCCTGGATTCTCCATCAAAGGTAGCTGGTTTTATGTTTTTAAATTCTCCTTCAAGGTGGTCTACTTGTTTTCTTTTTTTGTCTGTTTTAGTTTTGTCCTCAACTAAAGGTGTACCTTCAGACGAACTGTCTCCTTTTTTTGTTTCAGGCCCAAAATTCTTGGAGGCCCTTTTGCTGACCTCTTCATCATGGTTATCATCGTTTGGGATTTTCTTGGTCACTATACTACGTAGAAAGACTTCATTTATATCTTTTTGTTCCTGTTGTGCTTTCTTCAGTTTCTCGTTGTGTGCTTTGAAAACTTGCAACTCAACAATAAGATTCCTCATTGTTTCCAGCAATTTCGTGGGTGAGATTTCATCATTGTTCTGTCTCTGATTTTTAGGAAGTCTTTGTTCAGGATTTCCATCGATTCGGATTTCCCCATCATCCTCTGCTGCCATGCTTAACCAAAAACATAAAAAGTTTTTTGTTTGTAACAATGAAGGTTCATTAGTTTTGCATAAGTAAAAACAAAATATATTTCAAGAATTTAATGTGGCCCTGTTCAAGGTCCAAGTGCTGTAAACTTGGCTATGATACCATATGTAATGAACCTCTAATTTGCCATAATTTTTTTTTTTATTCCACGACACATTGCTCTTCAATTTTGTTTTAATAACTTCAAATTTAAGAGGAGGTAAGATTCATTCCTGTCCACGATGACATTATTGCACCAGTCTAGTTTACTTTGAACATAAAAAACTTATGTGGATAATTCTTCATAATTCTATCAATCCCCTTGACTCTCAAACTACTCCCAACATGCTTATATATATTTATGTAGTATCTAGACTTAGGACTTATAGTCCATCTCTCTCTTTTAGACATGAGTTCCTATGCTTGTGCGCATGATTATTTATTTGACTTTGAAATAAATCTCATACACCATATATAAAGTAATGGGTCAGGACATATCCCTTATCAGAATATAAAAGGTTTAATATATTATGCTTGGCATCATTTGGTATGGTTCAACTCATTAAAAAAAAAATAGATTTCCTTATGAGTAGTTGTGGTTAGTGTTCTGCCAGTCCCCATTTACACAAAAGATTGGGTAACGATTTCAAAACTAAATCCTTGTTTAACTCGCTCTTAACTAAACACTCTCTTAACGAAATTTTAATTGAAAAATATGTTAACTACAATGGATAGTTGGAGTGGACGTACTCCACTAGTTGTATCATGAAGGGACTGTCATTAACTTCACAATTTGCTTGATGAGGGAAGAGTGGTTTACTTCTCAGAAGAGTTAAAGCTCTGCACCTAAAATTAATGGATATCTCGAGCACGCGAATTTCGATAGTTTCACCTGAACTTTCCTCCAATCCAGTCACAACAACTCTTCCCCATCACATGGAAAGACCGTCATTCATACCCTCAACATTTAATCGATGTAGCGGAGCTCCTCTCAGGGTTCCGTGAGTTTCTATTGTCAATGTGAAGTTCGCTGAAAATGACTCTACGTATTAACATTTCTCAACAGGAAAGGATGTCGACTTGGAGGGCATAAATCGATGGAATAGTCAGCACTATTCACCTCCCTGGTAAGTTTGCGATACCACTTGTGTCCTTAGTTATTTTAACGAGGACTGTGGTTTCCATCAGGGTGGGAGAAGCTTTGTATTGAAAGTCTTACTATGACTATAAATTGAATCTACCCCTTTAACGTTATTCCTTGTAACTTTCTGGATGGTTCTTCTAACGGGTAGATAGATTGTTCTATGTGTTCATCCTCAATATTTCTAAAAGGTATTCGACATCCTGCCTCCTTGTTTCCTTGATTTCGAAGGATTCACACCTCCAAGGTCTTTTGCAAGAATTTTTACACTTAGGGATTTTTTCCGTTCCGTTACAAACTCTACAATTTCTCTATTGATACGTATCGAGGCTTGGTGTTGCATTCTTGTGAAGCCACGTGGGGTTTTTAATATGAAGTTGAATGTTTTCTACTGTGTATTACAATTTGTGTTGTATTTCTTTCTTTCTGGTTGTAAGTATGGGTCCACTCTTCTGAATTTCCAAGAGACTCTCTTCTAGTCCTTACGAATAAAATGTTTCCTTGATGGCTATGTATTCTAGCCCAACACAAATACATTTTGTGACTTCAGTGGTTTCCAAACATTTCCGTTAGAAAATTCCCCATGGCATATCATACTAGGGTTTATGAAACTTCTTGGATTGAGAATGCCTCCCACTGTTGTTATCATTGGTTGCAGATATTATACGCCATTAGGAATCTGGAAAAAAATTAGTAAGAAGGTTAATCTTTGTATTTAATGTTGATTTATAAATACACTCTTTAATACAGACCATCGGATTCAGGGTAATATTTAACCCTAGCAATAATGTATATAATTTGTCCCGTGTGTAACATTTTCACCATGCCTTTGGCCTGTTCGCATGACCCATCTTATGAAATTCGTAATTCAAGTGTTAGTACTGTTTGTATTATTTCATTTCATAAAGCAATGGATTTATCCACCGTTGGTACCAACTCTAATGATGGGACCCTGTTGTTGCGAGGGTACCCATCAGGAGAACCTAGAACCATCCTTCCCTCGGTCTGGGACCTCTATCAGACTAAAACGCGATAAGGGAAAATACGCCTGATATTCAGTCATGAGTTAAGTTCCATTTTGACTCAAACTCTTTCTGTCCTTTGTCCTTCTGATGAAAATTTTATCCATCTTATTTTTGGTTATATAATACTAATGTAAATTTTGAAATTCCTTGCAGGGAATTCGACTGTGTACAACTTTGGATGCCGACTCCTGTCAAAGGTGCAAAAGGTATTCGGGTTTCAATTCATATCTCTCAAACACGCGCCCTAGTTTTTCTATGAACTAATACAATTCTAAAACAGGGGTTAACATCATGGTGACAGAGATCTTACTGAGTCACAAGATTTAGAATATGATTATAATTTAAGAGTTGCATATTCTATTTATTTTCTTTAGAATGGAAATACGAACATTCATTCTTGCCTAGAAATGGATCTATAAATGAATGATTCTGAAATGGAATTCAACAAGCCTTCATGGACAACTATTCTGACTCGATTCTTTCCTTGGATCTTATTTAAATTTTACATTCTATTTTATCTTCGGTTATTATGTATTCCAGAAATTCCACTAAGACTTAGATAGACTATTGTCCTCTATTGCATTTCGATGTTCTTTGTCGATACAGTTTGAACTTGTAGTCATGCATTGCATGGAATTATATATTTCCAAAGACCCACATTCTTTTTAAATCGAATCTCAACGAAAAGAATGCTAGAATATCAAACTGTTGTACAGGTATTAAGTATACATAATTATATATCAAAATGTACATAATCCTATATGAATGCTTATTCTTGTCATTCATCGATTCTATAATAATGTTATTACTCTATATGGCTTATTACAGAAATATGCAAATATATAGTCATTTCGTTTTTGTCTATCCTTCAACATTTTCTAAGTCATTACTATCAACTTAGGGAATCTATACAAAGGATAATTAAGGAGGGCCTGAGATTTTCAAAGTAGTCAGATTTGCATGTATAATTTATAGATACATCTCTATTAATTAAATCCAAAGAGCTTCCTATATATGAGGTCATTTTAATTATACTTTATTTGCACGATTGGTTCTATATGTCTGCTAGAACAGTTGATATATTAATTGTCTAATATGTGCACGTATATAGGTATATATTACCATTCCTACTATAGGGAATTCAATTTAACTTTCCATTAACATCTGTACATATTTCCACTTACAGTTATGTATATACATAACTATATACATATAGCTCTATATATATAGTGATTTACTGTCAGAATTTATCAGTGAGTAATGCAGACAACATTATGCTAATTCTACTCTTTCAATCATTTAAATCACACCGACTCTTGTCTAAAGGAAATTTCAGTAGAAATCATTCACCCAGTAATATATCGTTGCATACTGACAGCCATGTAAAAACAAGAGATATTTAAATAGAACGGGATAGATGAACATATCTGAACCAAAATGTTGAAGACAAAGGGAATGACCACGTTCCTCCCAACCGTAGAACAGGGCAGCCAAATCACTTGCCCGATTCAACCCCTAGCCTTACCATGAGTCCATGAGGAAAAACTTGGAAAACTTCTCAGTAATATCTTCTATGCCAGTAGATTCCTCTTTCCTCACACTAAATCAGTAGTGTTCATAACAACAACAAAACTAGTCGTCTCTTTCCCTAGTATACTAGGCAGCGTCCTGCCTCCTCACATATGCTATTTAACAAAACAATCATTTTGCTTGGGTCTTTATTCCCCCCCTTGGGATTTTTCACATCTTTCTAAATCCCTGATTTTCAGGGGCTGCCAATGGTCAAATCTCTAATTTTCCACTTGTAACAATCAACCCAGAGTTAGTTCCAACATGTTCCCCACTCATGGAGTCATGGTCAACTGATTTTAACATGGCTGTTCCATTTGTCCTCCTGCAATCAATATAAAATATTTTGTTTTCATACAAGTGTCATAGTCAAATAGTTAGTTGGGTCAAATTAGATCTCTATCGATAGTCATAATAATTAATTACAATTATAAAATTCGAAATTCAGAATTTCCATAAATGGCAAAAAATTTCCAAATTCGAATTTACTAAAAACGAAATAATTTTCCAACATATTTTAAATTTCAAAATAATTTATTTTTTGGGATGTCACAACCTTTTCCCCTTCAATAAAACACGGTCCTCAGTGTTCGTTCCTTTCTTGGAAAAATATTGGATGATATTTCCACAAATCTCTCTCCAACTCCCAAGTGGCCTCCTTAGGACTAAAGTGCTTCCATTGCACCTTTACCTGAGCGATGACTCTATTCCAAAGTGCTATTTTTGTCCGGTCTAGAATACACAGGGGTTACACCTGGAACTCGGCTTCTGGTTCCACCTGCACCAAGTTCCAATTAGTCATATGAGTAGGGTCATGCACATACTTTTTCAACAAAGAAACATGAAATACATTATGAATCCTTAGATTAGCTGGAAGTGCAAGTTGGTATGCTATGGGTTCAATTGGAGCTAGTATCTTGAAGGGCCCACAAAACCTGGGTGCCATCTTGGCATAGTTTCCTAATTTCAGTGAACTTTTCTGGTCTTTGACCTTCAAATAAACATGGTCTCCCACTTGAAATTCCAAGTGTCTTTTTTTCTAATCTGCATAGCTCTTTTGTCTGTCCTGTGCTTCCTTTAAGTTATTTTGTACCTTCCTTACCATATTCTCCATTTCTTGGAGCATCTCTGGTCCAACCATGAGTCTTTCAATCGAGTTATCCCAGCTAATCCGAGTCGTACACTTCCTGCCATATAGTACCTCAAAAGGGATTAACTTAGCCAAAGTTTGGTACCCATTGTTATATATAAATTATACCAAGTGTATATAGTCTTCCCACTTGTTTGGTTTTGTTCTTACGTACATGCAGAGCATATCCTCTATAATTTGGTTTGTCCTTTCAGTCTGTCCATCCATTTGTGGGTGATAACTCGTACTAAAATTCAAATTAGTATTTAGCCCTGCAAACAATTCCTTCCAAAAGATGGATGTGAATTTTACGTCTCTATCAGAAATCACCAATTTAGGAATACCACGCAGTCTAAAAATTTCTTTCATAAATATTTCAGCAATGTTTATAGATTTAAAAGTAGACTTTACAAGAATAAAGTGTGTAGACTTACTGAGTTTGTTGATTACCACCATAATAGAATCATTTTATTTCTGATTTTTAGGAAAACTTGTTATAAAGTCCAGCGATATGGTCTCCCATTTCCATTCTGGTATTGGTATGGTTGTAATAGGTCGGCTGGATGTTATTGTTCGGCCTTAAACTTCTGACAATCTTGGTACCTAGCCAAGTATTCTTCTGTTTCTCCCTTCATATTAGGCGAGTAAAATAGTTTTCTAAGTGTTGCTATTGTTTTCTGGTATTGTGGATGGCCAGAATACGGTTTCTTATGTACTTCGTCCAATACTATTAACTTTAACTCTGCTGAATATGGTATGTAAAGTATGTTTTAAAATCATAATAGTCCCTTCTTGTCGATACTTACATATGGTTTATGTGAGTTTGTAGTATTTTTTTGTAATTCTGCCATTATCTTAGTGTAATTTTCATCGTTTATACCTGCCATCCTTATTCTTTGTTCCAGATCACTTTCTTCCCTGCTGATATTTATCTCAAATAACCCATGGACTCTTCTGCTTAAAGCGTCTGCTACCTTATTTTCCTTACCCTTGCTATGTCTAACCTTGAAGTCGAATTTTCTCAGGAAGGCTAGACACCTTGCTTGGCTCGCATTAAGATCTGGTTGGCTAAATAGATATTTCACACCGCTATTATCCATTAATAGTAGAAATTTTCTGCCCATTGTGTAGTGTCACCACATTTTTAAGGCGTGTATTACCACTGCCAATTCTAAGTCATGAGTTACATAATTTCGCTCATGTTCTTTTAATTTCCGGGACTCATAACAAATCACGTGTCCTTCCTGAGTTAGGACACCACCTAGTCCTTCTTTACTTGCATCAACACATATGGTGTAGTCTTTATCTGGGTCTGTTACCTTCGATATGGGTGCAGTTGTTAATAATTCCTTCATCTTGTTAAAATTGTCCTGACACTTTGTTGGACAAC
>SNQJ01S0060611.1:42192-77762 GCA_010110895.2 Picea sitchensis | reverse complement strand
TGCCACATACCACCGGAAACAACATGATGCATACTATCCATCCATGGGTGTTGTATCTGCATGTGCATTTTCCTTCATGTTCAAATACCTTCATCAATCTTGCGGTCCAAAACTCATGACTAGGGTTGACATCAATTACAACAACCAATCTTCCAACACCAGTCTCAAGTCTAGTTCTAAGTTTGAACTAAAGTATGAAGCTGAGTTATGATTAAAGCATGAAAACAAGTTACTATTTCGATCCATTCCTCTTGTCCTCTTCATCCTATATAAGCAGAGGTCAACCCCTCTCTTCAACACAATTTTATATGCAGGTTAAGGGTAAAGGAATAGAGGATCTTATCAGTGATAAAGAGGAAGCATACTAAAGTAGCATATCAGTGTTGTATATCAGCAATAGAAATAGAGGTTGCATATCAGAGGCATATATCAACAACATATCAGTGTTGTATATCAACAATAGAAGAAGCATATCAGAGGTGCATTTCAACAATGTCTCTTAGGTATTTGTGAGGTTAGAGTCATTTTGGTAAGCTCTTTAAGAGCAGAACATCCATGGTGGATATTTGTAGGTGATCTTACATTATTAATGCAATAAAGGAATATTGTTTTTTGGGGTTTTTCTCCCTATACAGGGTTTCCCCAAGGTATATGTGGTGTAGATGTGCATGTTGACTTATCTACATAGTTATTGCTATTCGATTATGATTTAGTATTGTTGAAGTGTATTAAGATGGAATCAAAGTGTTGAAGAAAATAAAAGAATTAATCCACATACGAAATCAAGCTCATAAATTAACAGAAAGTGTGTGTGGGAGGGAGAAAGAGAAAGGCATAGTAAGGCAATAGAGAGTCTGTGAGAGTGTGAGAGGCAAAGAGAGGAAAATAGAGAGGCTAGTAGAGAGAGAGGTAAATGTAGGAGAGAGGGATAGATGTAGGAGAGATAGTGGCATGTGGGGGAGAGAGAGAGGGATGAGGGGGCGGAGAGTGTGTGAGAGTGTGAAAGGGGGAGAGATCAAGACAAAGAGGAGGGATATAGACATAGAGGAAGGAGTGGGGGAGATATCAAGACAAAGAGGAGGGGTAGAGACATAGTGTGAAAGGGACGAGAGGGAGAAAGAGAGGGGTCGTAGAGAGAGGGATAGTGAGAGGAAGGGAAGTAGAGAGGGAGACATAGAATGGGGATAGCGAGAGAATGAGAGGAAGGGGGGATACATAGGGCGACAAAGAGGGGTAATAGAGAGAGAAAGATGGGTAGAGAGAGTGAGATTGATACTAACAACAAGGAGAGAGAGGAAGGGTGGAATAGAGGTGGAAGAGAGAGGGGAGTGAGGGACAAAGGGGAAGATTGAGAGAGAGAGAGAGAGAGAGAGGGTGTGAGAGTCTACGGTGTGTCAAGGTAAGGTCTAGCTCTAGGTCTTTCCATGCCTTGTGATGTCTAAATCTTTCCATGTCTAGGTCTTACCATGTATAAGAGTGTGAGGGAGAGAGAGGGAGACAGACATGGGGAGTAGAGAAGGAGAGTGAGAAGTGAGATAGAGGGTGGGGGGCAGGGGGGAGGGGTAGATGTAGGAGAGAGAGGAAAAAGATATATAAGGAAGAAAATTATTTTTAGGAGTGCGCACGCGTTTCTGGAGCATGTATGCATTTGTTTGAATTCAAAAATTTTGGGCGGGATTGACAAGGTGTATGTTGACTTGATTGGCTCAGATGTAGGTTCGGGATGACAAACCTAGTGGTTTAGTATGCAAATTCATAAAAACCTCCATTTTTGTGAAAACCCCTCTATATCTATGTCTTTGATGTTATTTTTCTATAGGATAAACAATTCAGTTGTTGACAAAATTATAGACATAGATTGAGTTGTCTATGCAGATTTCAAATATATAATTTTTTTTTAAATTATTATTATTTATTATTTGTAATCTATTTTTGTCTTCACATGTATCAAAATCCTAGAATACATACCTCTCTTATTTTTTCTATAACCTTTTCTCAGCTTAACCATTTCTCAAATGAGTTATATGCAAAAAGGGAGCATATCAGTGTTGTATATCAGCAATAGAGGTTGCATACCAAAGGTGTATATCAACAACATATCAGTGTTGTATATCAGCAATATAAGAAGCATATCAGAGGTGTATTTCAACAAGGTATCTTAGGTCTTTGTGAGGTTAGAGTCATATTGGTAAGATCTTTAAGAGCAGAACATTCATGGTGGATATTTGTAAGTGATCTTACATTATTAATGCAATAAAGGAACATCGTTTGTTGGGGTTTTCTCCCTGTACAGGGTTTCCCCAGGGTATATGTGGTGTTGATGTGCATGCTGACTTATCTACATAGATATTTCTATTTGGTTATGATTTGGTATTCTTGAAGTGTATTAAGCTGGAATCAAAGTGTTGAAGAAAATAAAAGAATTAATCCACATACGAAATCAAGCTCATAATTTAACATAAAGTGTGTGTGGGAGGGAGAGAGAGCGAGGCATAGTAAGGCAATAGAGAGTGTGTGAGAGTGTGAGAGGGAGAGAGAGGAAAATAGAGAGGGTGGTAGAGAGAGAGGTAAATGTAGGAGAGAGGGGTAGATGTAGGAGAGATAGAGGAGAGATAGTGGCACGAGGGCGAGAGGGAGAGGGATGAGGGGGCGAAGAGTGTGTGAGAGTGTGAGAGGGGGAGAGATCAAGACAAAGAGGATGGATATGGACATGGAGGAAGGAGGGGGGGAGAGATCAAGACAAAGAGGATGGGTAGAGACATAGTGTGAAAGGGATGAGAGGGAGAAAGAAAGGGGTTGTAGAGAGAGGGATAGTGAGAGGAAGGGGGGATACATAGGGAGACAAAAAGGGGGAATAGAGAGAGAAAGAGGGGCAGAGAGAGTGAGATTGATACTAACAACGAGGAGAGAGAGGAAGGGTGGAATAGAGGTGGAAGAGAGAGGGGAGTTAGGGACAAAGGGGAAGATTGAGAGAGAGAGAGAGAGGGTGTGAGATTCTAAGGTGTGTCAAGGTAAGGTCTAGCTCTAGGTATTTCCATGCCTTGTGATGTCTAAATCTTGCCATGTCTAGGTCCTACCATGTATAGGAGTGTGAGGGAGAGAGAGGGAGACAAACAGGGGGAGTAAAGAGGGAGAGCGAGATAGAGGGAAAGGGGGTTAGATGTAGGAGAGGGAGGACAAAGCTATATAAGGAAGGAAATTATTTTTAGGAGCGCGCATGCATTTCTGGAGCGTGTGCGCGCTTGTTTGAATTCAAAAATTTTGGGTGGGATTGACAAGGTGTATGTTGACTTGATTGGCTCAGATTTAGGTTCGGGATGACAAACCTAATGGTTCAGTCTGCAAATCAATAAAAAACTCCATTTTTGTGAATACGCCTTTATATCTATGTCTTTGACGTTATTTTTCTATAGGATAAACAATTCAGTTGTTGACGAAATTATAGACATAGATTGAATTGTCTATGCAGATTTCAAATGTATAATTTTTTTTAAAAATTGTTATTGTTTATTATTTTTAATCTATTTTTGTCTTTACATGTATCAAAATCCTAGAATACATACCTCTCATTTTTTGCTATAACCTTTGCTCAGATTAACCATTTCTCAAATGAGTTATATGCAGCACAAGAGGAGACCGATACCTATGATCTAAAAAAAAATTGTTTTGATCATGTTAAGACCCTTTAGCCTGCACGAAAAAAAGACATTGTAATTTCAAGCATATGTTGACTTTGATAATTTTATTAAAATATAAAATTAATACTAAAAATTCCCAAAAAATACACGACACAACAAAAATGGGTTCTCTACAAGTATACAAGTTTTTGGAATGAAATTCCATGGTTAAGACACTCAACACCTACATGAACGAAAACATATACCTTATATTTTGTTGGAAAAATAAGATATCATTGTTAGAAAAAATCAAATTTGACCTAGTTATTCACAATGTCTATGAATAAAAGTTGTATATTTGGAAAACTAATTCAATTTCCTACGTTTCATCTTGTTACACCATATTCAAATTCATTGTAAAAGTACCTTGAATAATCCCTCCAAGTTAGCAAATTGTTGTTTTTCAAGTTTGCATTGCTACTAACGTGTCATGAAAGACCATCATGAGCTTGCACTCACCCCTAGATAATATCATGCTTCAAATATAACTCCTTGTAGCTATTCACTATATATTTGCAAGACATTATTTTGGTGGGAAGATCCAAAGTTAAATGGGTATATAAGTTAATAATGCTTACCATATCTAGAGTAATTTATTTGTTCAATCACATTATCAATTTATAGATAACACTAGCATCAAGATATTAAAAAAAAATGTAACAAATTAATGAAAGAACCTATGTGATACAAATGTTGCAGTCCTACCTTAGCATAACTTACATTCTAAATATTTGTTGAAAACTTAAACTTTTAACATTGTTACCAAAAATGGGCAACCCCACTAAACTAGTACAATAGTCTATTAAGCAAGTTATCTTGATGTCTTCTTAAAAGGTTTTCTTATATAATCAACATTTCTTTGAAATATTTAAAGAAAAAAATATAGCAAATGATCATTTTCATTTTATTATTGTTAGTGTATTTGTCTTCATGTTATAAAGTATTGGTTTCTAAATTAGGTAGTCAATTATTTTTTCAAAAATTTAAAGAAAATCAAAACTCAAGNCTAATTCAATTTCCTACGTTTCATCTTGTTACACCATATTCAAATTCATTGTAAAAGTACCTTGAATAATCCCTCCAAGTTAGCAAATTGTTGTTTTTCAAGTTTGCATTGCTACTAACGTGTCATGAAAGACCATCATGAGCTTGCACTCACCCCTAGATAATATCATGCTTCAAATATAACTCCTTGTAGCTATTCACTATATATTTGCAAGACATTATTTTGGTGGGAAGATCCAAAGTTAAATGGGTATATAAGTTAATAATGCTTACCATATCTAGAGTAATTTATTTGTTCAATCACATTATCAATTTATAGATAACACTAGCATCAAGATATTAAAAAAAAATGTAACAAATTAATGAAAGAACCTATGTGATACAAATGTTGCAGTCCTACCTTAGCATAACTTACATTCTAAATATTTGTTGAAAACTTAAACTTTTAACATTGTTACCAAAAATGGGCAACCCCACTAAACTAGTACAATAGTCTATTAAGCAAGTTATCTTGATGTCTTCTTAAAAGGTTTTCTTATATAATCAACATTTCTTTGAAATATTTAAAGAAAAAAATATAGCAAATGATCATTTTCATTTTATTATTGTTAGTGTATTTGTCTTCATGTTATAAAGTATTGGTTTCTAAATTAGGTAGTCAATTATTTTTTCAAAAATTTAAAGAAAATCAAAACTCAAGCTAAAAGTTATGCTCTTGAAACAAAATAAAGATTATGTAGGAATTTAGTAATAAACAATAAATATAAAAATATTCTATAATAAGATGAGTGATATCCAAATTATAAATATAATCTTAAGGAAAAATTTAAACAACTTATAAAATATAATCTTAAGCAACTTACAAAACCACTGTGTAAACTAAACAACCAAGAATTCACCATATTCAAATTTATCTTCTTACACCATATTTAAATTCATTGTAAAAGTACTTTGAATAATCCATCCAAGTTAACAGATTGTTGTTTTTTCCAAGTTTGCATTGTCACTAGTCATGAGAGACCATCATTAACTTGCACTCACCCTTAGATAACCTCATGCTTCAAATATAACTCCTTGTAATTATTCACTATATATTTACAAATAAGACATTATTTTGTTGGAAAGATCCAAAGTTAAATAAATATATAAGTTAATAATGCTCACCATATCTAATGTAATTTATTTGTTAAATCACATTATCAATTTATAGATAACTCTAACTTCCAGTTATTCAAAAAAAATGTAACAAATTAATAAAAAACATATGTGATACTAATGTTACAATCCTACCTTAACATTAATTACATTCTAAATATTTGTTAAAAACTTAAACTTTTAACATTGTGACCAAGAATGGGCAACCCCACTAAACTAAACTAGTACAATAGTCTATTAAGCAAATTATCTTGATGTCCAGCTAAAAGGTTGTCTTATATAATCCACATTATTTAAAATATTTAATTTTTTTTATAACAAATGATCATTTAAATTTTAAAATATTTAATTTTTTTTATAACAAATGATCATTTAAATTTTATTATTGATAATGGATTTGTCTTCATGTTATAAAATATTGGTTTATAAATTAAGTAATCAATTATTTTTCAACAATTTAAAGAAAACCAAAACTGAAACAAGCTGCTAAAAGTTATGCTCTCTTAACAAAATAAAATTTATTTGACGATTAATAATAAATCATAAATATCAAAATATTTTATAATAAAATCAATCATATCCAAATTATAAATATAATTTGCAGCTATCCTCCTTATTAATTTCAATTACCACCCATAACAACCTATTTCTCTCAACTGAACATATATTTTATCAAAACCACTGTATAAATTAAACAACTTACAAAACCACTGTGTAAACTAAACAACCAATAATTTTGAAAGAGAATAATTTGTCTACTAATTAACTTCTCTCATATAAAAACCATATTTATTAATTTCAATTACCACCTATAACAAGACAAATTTATCAGATTAATCCGTTGGAACACTATCTATGTGCATTGCTGATAGAAGCTATTAAACCTCCTGTCAAATTGGAACGCTACCTTGCAACATAACAGATCAGCTTTTCATGCTACGGTGCCCACTGAAAATATTGATCACTTTCAGAATTTACAGAGATGATAACTAAACGTAAATCTGAGTCACCACCGAGCGAACTTACATTACAAACTCATGTAATTCAGTCAATCTGTGCAGGACCTGATGCTTTTATATACAAAGGAAAACAAAAACCAAGCTTTGTCGGAGGAGCGGGGCGATGGGCAAATTAGAGGTCATTAAACCCGATTGTAGATTCGGGTCATCGGAAAGCTCAGCCCAAATTTAACCTTCGACTTTGGGCTCGCCCTCCGATGACCCGAATCTACAATCGTGTTAAGGATGATCCCCTCTTGACAGGCGTGACCGGACGGCTCCTCTTGACAGGCGTGGGGGACTCGCTTATTGTCTCCAACGCAGGCTTCCAATGTTTGTACTTCATGATTCTCATGTTTATTTCACTCACCTCCCCAACATAATCTGCATCGCCCGCTTGCAATTTCGGCATCCCAGTATGCTTCGTTTCGGCTGCTGTTTCGACTTTAGCATCATTAATCTCTTCATCCAACTCATCTCCGCCGGTCATGGCGACCAATCTTCCTGCAGGAAACAAGCACAAGTCACCGAACACTGGAAGAATTCTGACGAGGCTTCTGTGATTCGAAGTCGACTTCTGAAGACCCGGATCGGCTTTAAAAGCGAGGGAAGCCATCTCGGAAGGCGAGAGCGAGGAGTGGAGTTTATGCATCGGGAGAAGGAAATAGAGTTGGCCCAATTCTAACTCATCGTCTGCTGTAAGCGCTAAGATCCGGCGCCCAGCTTGTAAGGCGGTGGAATGAGAGACGAAATGTTGGGGATTGTCGAGCATCACCTCGGCGGCTTTCATCGCCCTTTCGAATTCTTGGACGTCGCCATACAAAGCTATGACCCTCACTATATTGGGGGGAACCTGAACTTTGGGAGAAACGCAGGAAACATGATTGCCCATGCCAGCCAAAGTAGCATTCGAAATTTCCGAGTGTTAAGTGGCTTGTAGTATATGTAGTTATTAGTGGACAGGATGTACGAGCATAAGACCCGGTACCGCCCCATTAATGGAAGCATCCATTTTCGATAAGGTATATCAGATAAGTTCGATTCGAGCCGTTCCGTTGAATATTAGGTGGATTAGAATGGCTAAAGTAAGTAATTATCAGTTTCCAACCATTATCGCGCGCCACCTTACAGATATATAACAGCTACAGCTCATACGATACCGATACATAATGTTAGTATTGGAACGGTGGGATGCTGTCATATGGGTGATACACATTTATTTTAATGTGCCCTTTAATTAAGGAATTATGGTATAAGAATTTTTCAAACAACCAGATCCCAAAGTACAATGTTGACCTTGGAATGGTGCGATTGACTTAGCATCGTTGTAATTTGTAATATAATATTTTTTGAATTGGGTCACAATTTAAAAATAAAAACATTCACAAATAGAAAATAAATTAGAAATTATGTTTATGAGTGGCATTAATTTTTAGGTCTTTTAGAATTTATTGGGCTGCATTTGCAGAGCATATTTCCACTGCAGTTTGGTTTACAGGGTTGATTACATTTCCGGTGTCCATCCGTTTAAGTTGAGGAGAGCACAAGATGCCCAAATCCTTGTTGTTGGCCAAAGATAAGCTACAAAGAGAGAAATTCCCTATAGAGGCAGAAGTCAAAGGGGAGGAAACGATACCACCTCAAGCCTCAACGACCTCGCGCTCACAATGCTTGAACCCACGTTGAACATATTTAAGCTTACACAGAATAAAACATTTGTTATTGCAATGGTAATGGGCCATTTTGGTTATCAAAATATTGAGGTTCTAAGGAGAAGTAGAGACCCACTGAATTCTGTTGAGACTAGAATTCCCTTGCTTGATTCCAATGATATTATGCTATGAAGGCCAAGGGTGGCATCAATGGTTTTGTGTCTTTCCATAACACTCAAAACAATAAACCCACATGTAAATTCTAGTTCTTCCATTGTACAACACTTAAGCCCACATGCCTCTTGGAAAGATGTCAATTAATTTCCTCATGCTCTCACATGCCCATGCATGTAGCTATGTTAGGAATGTGCATGCATGCAATCTATTTATGAATTGTTTGTGAAATTATGTGAGCTATTCATGATCAGTTTGTGTAAGTGATAGATGTTAGAGTTGAGAGTGCGATGTGGAGTGCAAAGTGTGTAGAGAGCAGAGTGTGTGTGGGGAGAGGATGATTGTATACATGAGATTGGCTATTGTAATTCTCCCTTGAATAATAAGAAGATCGAATATCATTGCTCGTGGTTTTTTCCCGCATTGGGTTTCCACATAAATCATTGTGTCAATTGTGTGATTGTTGTTATTGGTTTTATGTGTGTTTAATCTTGCTTGATGCTTTTTTTTGCTTCTGTTGCCCAACAAGTGGTATTCGAGCAGGTTGAGTAGGTGTCGCGGGTGAGCCAAGGCAAATTGTGTGCAAGTATCCTATGAGCGAGTGTTAGAGACATGATTGAGTGTCTCGGGTCATTGGTGCTCTGGTCAGATGTTTGGGGACCATCCCCTATAGTTTTTTTTGGAGGATCGTCATATTTTGTGACATTTATAGATAATTAATCTACAAAGGTTTGGGTCTATTTACTTAAAAGAGAAGATGACGTATTTAATACTTTTAAGCAATTTGGAGCTTTGGTTGAAAAGAGCAATGATAGGTCAATCGAGTGTTTAAGGACAGATAATGGAGGTGAGTTCACATATGTGGAATTTGAGAACTATTGCAAGGAAGTTGGGATCGAAATACATAAGACCACAGTTTATACTCCTCAACAGAATGGTGTTGTCGAACGCATGAATAAGACTCTCCTAGAGAGAGCAAGGAGCATGCTCAGTAATGCCAAGATGCAACAAGAATTGTGTGCAGAAACGGTACTTACAACATGTTATCTGATAAATCAGTCACCATCAACTGCAATAAACTATAAGATTCCAGAAGAGGTATGGATAGGTCATTCGTGTGATTTTTCAAATTTAAGAATATTTGGTTGTGATGCTTATGCACTTATTTCTAAAGATCAACGTTCTAAGTTAGATCCTAGATCAAAGAAATATGTCTTTGTTGGTTATGGTGATGGAGTTAAGGGGTACAAATTGTGGCATCCTACTTCCCACAAACTCATCATAAGTAGAGATGTATTATTTGATGAATCCTCACTCTTAAAATCAAAATTGGTAGATATTGAAGTGAGACAAGAAAAGGAACCGCAAGTTCAACAAATTCAGTTGGAAACTCAGCCATCTTCAGAAAGGAAGGAGCATGAAGAAGTTCCAGAAGAAGAAGATGAAGATGCAGAAAATATCTAGGAAACTGAGGATATGCCTCAACCATCTCTAAGGAGATCTTCACGGGTCAGGATCCTCCTACAAGGTATGACGAATATGTTTCATATGTGGCTTTGGTTTCTATTGATGGAGAAACTAGTTGTTTTCAGGAAGCAATTAAGGTATATGGAAGTGCTCAATGGAAGAAAGATATGAAAGAAAAAATGGATGCCTTAGAGAGGAATAAAACTTGGGACCTGGTAGAACTTCCATAGAACAAGGAGGTTGTTGGCTACAAGTGGGTCTACAAACTGAAAAAGGGTGTTGATGACAAAGTCGAAAGGTATAAAGAAAGACTGGTAGCAAAAGGGTATTCTCAAAAGAAAGGTATTGATTTTCATGAGATCTTTTCACCGGTTGTGAAGATTGTTTCAATTTGTATTGTGTTAGCACTAGTTGCTTTACTTGATCTTGAGTTAGAGCAGCTAGATGTTAAAGCATCATTTATACATGGAGATTTAGATGAGGATATATATTAAACAACCATAAGGGTTTGTTCGGGATTGCAATAAGAGGCTTGTTTGTAAACTCAAGAATTCATTTTATGGCTTGAGACAGTCTCCCAGGCAATGGTACAAGAAGTTTGATTCCTTCATGGTGAGCATAAATTTTACAAGAAATGAATATGATCATTGTGTTTACTTTAAAAAGTTGGAAAATGGCATGTTCATTAGTTTGGTGTTATATGTTGACAATATGCTTGTGGCAAGTAAACACATGGTCGAAATCAAGAGGTTAAAGGCTTTGTTGGCTAGGGCATTTGATTTGAAGGATCTAGGAGCAACAAAACAAATCTTAGGCATGGCGATACACAAATATAGAAAAAATGGTAAGCTATAGTTATCACAATAAAAGTGTGTGGAGAAAATACTTATGAGATTCGGTATGAATAATGTGAAACCCATACAGATCCCTTTGGCTTCCCATTTCAAGCTTTCTTCAAGTTTATGTCCTAGTAATGACGAAGAAAAGGATTATATGTCTCGTGCACCATATGCTAATGCAGTGGGAAGTTTGATGTATGCGATGGTGAGTACTAGACCAGATATTTCACATGCAGTTGGTGTTGTTAGTTGATACATGGAAAATTGAAGAAAAGAGCATTGGGAAGCAACAAAATGGGTGTTTTGATATCTTAGAGGCACAACCAGTTATTCTATCACCTATGATGGTTCTAGAGATTCAGTTTGCAGTTATGTAGATTCATATTTTGCAGGTGACTTGGAAAAAAGGAGATCCTCTTCAGGATATGTATTTACTCTTGCAGGAGGACATGTTAGTTGGATGTCAAAGCTTCAAAATGTAATCGTTTTATCCACTATTGAGGTAGAGTATATGGTTGCTTCACATGCATGTAAGGAGGCAATTTGGTTACAGGGTTTGTTGGGTGACTTTGGATGGATGCAGGACAAGGTGAAAGTATTTTGTGATATCGTCAAAGTGCTATTCATTTGGCTAGAAATAAAGCATATCATAGTAAGATGAAGCATATTTCTGCTAAGTACCATTTTGTAAGACAGGGTGTTGATGAAGGTGGAGTGGCTCTGGAAAAGGTCCATACAAAAGAGAATTATGCAGGCATGTTTACAAAACCAGTTTTGTTAGAGAAGCTACGATGGTGTTTGGCTTCTCTTGGCTTGCAGAAAAGGTGATAAATTAATTAAGGGCAAGATATAGGTAAATTTTTGTCAAGGTGGAGATTGTTGGAAACATGCCAACTAATTTCCTCATGTGCTCACATGCACATGCATGCAGCTATGTTAGGAATGTGCATGCATGCAATCTATTTATGAACTGTTCATGTAACTATGTGTTAGGGTCCTCACTCGCACATAGGTAGAACAATATATTCGGATGTAATAAAGGTCAATATTAATAAGGATTTGCAATAAAATAGAATAAGTCGAATGTAAGAAGACCTAATAGAAGCTTCTTCTTCTAGAAGGATCTTCCTCTAGATGCTTCTTTTGATAGACATATTTAGTATAAATAGGAATCAAGGGTATGAGAACCCTAGATTGGATATTATTGTAATAGAGCTCTGCTCGACTGGAGGTTGCCCCCTCGAAGAGACCCATGAACATTGCTCTCAGAATCAAAGTGTTAATTATGTTGTTATTCTTATATCATTTCAGTGTTATTGTGGTGATTGTTCTAGTTATATTGTTGTTATTTTTCCATTTCTATCATTTTATTTCTGTTTTACATACTTTTTATAGCTAGTATATTACAAGTGGTATCAGAGCACTTTCCTCGGCAAAAATTGTGGGTAAATTTTTTTTCAGGGTAGAGACATATTCTGGCGTCTTTAAGCCACAAAGATCTATCGTTACATGCATAAACCCGCGGTTGAGGGATTCATACACGCAGGAAATACAAGTGGTACTTAAGCGCACATCTATTGGCCACCCTTGTAACCCCTGTTGGTACCCCTTCGAGTGGTAGAGCATCAAACAACACCTGTGTACGGATCGGCCTAGATTACCTGAATCCCTCTTTAGATAAACCGATTAGTCGCCTGACTGCTATAGTGCCACCAAGAACAACACTTAGGAAGATACTCTCTAGTACCTGGGTAGTCGAGTAGTACGAATAAGGGTACGGTATAGCCTCCTTAGTTCCTTGAGATATTGGGTCGAGTACTACTGTTGGACCTCGCACGTATATCAGAGAGCTATAGCACAGGGCAAACCCTTATCTGTAGAACCCTTGAATACCTAACCCTTGGGGACAGAAACATAATAAAACAAACAAGATCTATTGCCGCACAACTATGTTCGGGTTGCCAAATCACTACACATTTCTTCCCGATTAAGCATTTGGGCATTTCATCACTGCATTATTCTTCAGACCGAAGTACAACTCCACGGGTGTAAAAACCAAAAAAAAAGTCTGGAATTTTTTTCACCATTATTTGAGACCTATTCCATTGGATTCATCTCTTCGCCCTTATCACATTCATACATATCATTTTTTGGAAAAAAAATTGACCCCACCCACCCCTTTTCGGTTCCCTTGTCATCATGGCCCATACCCGTACCAAGACTTGGAAGCTCGCTTCAATACCTTGCAATCTAATCTCACTAAGACCCAAAAAGAAGTGAAACAACTCAGTGCCAATGTTGTCGCCATCAATACAACCATGCAGTCCTCAATGGAGGAAATTAAACAATACCTAACCACCCAGCTTCAATCTATTTTTTCAATGCTCTGCACCAAGCTGCATATCCCTATAGATAACCCTTCCTTTGACCCACCTCCACATACTAAAGCTTAAACTTCCTCGCATTCCCATAACTTTCAGCACCATCACTTTCAATGTGACCTACGCCTTCCACGGGTGGATGTGACCAAATTTGATGGCTCGGATCCCACTGGTTGGGTAACCCAAATGGAACATTATTTCTCTTTATACGGCATTACAAATGACTTGGCCAAACTCCGGTATGGTGTTTTCCATCTAGATCAAGAACGTTGGCAATGGTGGCAATGGAGAAAAACTTCTCGTCAAGCGTATATTGCTTGGACACACTTTGTGGCAGAGATTTATGAATGCTTTGACACTGACACCAACCATTTGGGCCATTTGACAAATTTGAAACAATCAGGAACAGTGGAAGACTTTATAGTTGCCTTTGAGCGCCTGGCTTTTCAGAAAAAGGGCATGTCTGATGCCTTTTTCTGAGAATGTTTTATCAATGGCCTCAAGGATGAAATTTGGGCCCATGTCCTCATGTCCAAATTGGTGACTACCGCCTAAAATCTCATATGTTTGTTATCGACATGGGCGGTTGTGACATTGTGTTGGGTGCAGACTGGCTAAGGACTTTGGGTCCCATTCTCATGGATTTTAAGGAATTAACCATGCAATTTGATTAGGAGGGCCACCAATATAAGTTCCAAGGAATCACTGTCGATTCACCTGATATCATTAGTTCCCATTGCATGGAAAAGCTGCTCAAAAAAGGTCATTCTGGTGTTATTTCCCAACTCCATGCCATACAAGCAACAGAGACACCCTCGGTGCCACAAGACCTCCAAGACATCCTTTCTAAACATCAAGTGGTATTTTCCACTCCACAGGGAATCCCTCCTTCCCGTGTTGTTAATGATCATTCCATTCCCCTTGTACCTAGAAGCCTTCCTCCCAATATCCGATTGTATCGTCACCCCTTTTCCCAAAAAAATGAAATTGAGAAAATGGTCCAGGAACTCCTTAATGCATGCATTATCCACCCTAGTACGAGCCCCTACTCTTCTCTCGTGGTCATGATCCTAAAGAAAGAAGGTTCTTGGCAAATGTGTCCTGACTTACGTGCCCTCAACAAACTTACCATTAAAGACAAATTTCCCATTCCTGTCATTGATGACCTCTTGAATGAATTGAGTGGCACCCAATTCTTTACTAAACTTGATCTTCGTTCAGGTTAGCACCAAATACGTATGAAAGAGGCAAACATTCCCAAGACTGCCTTTAGAACTCATGAGGGCCACTATGAGTTTTTGGTCATGCCCTTTAGATTGTGTAATGCCCCCTCCACCTTCCAAAGCCTCATGAATCATGTCTTTCGTCCTTTTCTTCGTCATTTTGTCTTAGTTTTCATTGATGATATCCTCATCTATAGAAAAAACTTAACAAACCATCTTGCTCATGTGGATTGAGTTCTCCATCTACTCTCTGAGCACCAACTTTTCCTAAAATAGTCTAAATGTGTTTTTGGTGCCTCAGAAGTCAAGTACTTGGGTCATCTGGTTCGTAAGAATGGCATCAGGATGGATACTAAAAAGATTGAAGTTATGCAAGGTTGGCCTCACCCAAAGACTCTCAAAAGCTTACGTGGATTTCTGGGCTTAACATGTTATTATCACAAGTTTGTTAAGAATTATGGAAAGATTGCAACACCTCTCACTGCACTCCTAAAAAAGAACTCTTTCACTTGGACTCCCGCCACTACTCAAGCTTTTCAAACCTTGAAGACGGCCATGTGCACCACTCCAGTTCTGGCCCTTCCTGATTTCACAAAGACCTTTGTCTTGGAATGTGATGCTTCAGGGAAAGGATTTGGTGTTGTCCTTATGCAAGAGGGTCAGCCTTTGGCCTTTACCCGCAAGCAACTGTTTGAAAGAAATCTAGGCAAATCAATCTATGAAAATGAAATGTTGGCTATTATGCATGTTGTTGATCTATGGCACCCTTATCTATTGGGGCAACACTTCCAAATTAATACAGACCACCAAATCCTCAAGTATTTTCTAGAACAACACATTTCCTCCCTGGAGCAACAAAAATGGGTGACTAAGCTCTTTGGATATGATTATGAGATCATTTACAAGAAAGGCAAAGACAATGTGGTTGCGGATGAACTTTCCCAAAAATATGAATATGAAGGATCCCTTTTTTCTCTTTCCTTCATTGTACCAGATTGGCTCCAAGCCATTCACCACAAATGGCTACAAGATCCCAAAAGTCCGCATTTGATCCAAAAATTGTAGTCCAATGCTCCAACTTCCCCAGGGTACTCTTGGATCCATGATGAGCTTCGATATAAAGTCTATTTGTATTTAAGTAAACAATCAAACCTTAAATCCACGGTACTTTCTAAGCTTCATGCTAAACCCACAGCGGGGCACTCCAGGTTCACCAAAACCTCTGACAGCGTTAAACGTTCTTTTTTCTGGGATGGTATGAAACAAGACATTCACAATTTTGTCATTGAATGTGATGTGTGCCAACGCAACAAGGGAGAAACAGTCAAATCTTCGGGCACACTACAACCGCTTTCTATTCCACCTGCTATTTGGAGGGATATCTCTATGGATTTTATTATAGGCTTACCCAAATTGGGAAATAAATCAGTCATCATGGTGCTTGTTAATCGCCTTTCCAAGTATTCTCATTTATGCTCTCTTCAAAAACCATTTACAACATCCACAATGGGTCAAATTTTCATGGATTAGGTCTTTAAGATTCGTGGCATGCCGCATTCTATTGTTTCTGATCGCGACCCAACTTTCACCACCAATTTTTGGCAAGAATTGTTCAAGCTACAAGGAATCCAATTGCATCTCAACACAGCTTATCATCCCTAGACTGATGGTCAAATGGAAGTTGTCAACAAGTGTTTGGAAACATATTTGAGGTATTTTGCCTCGGAAAAGAAAAATTAGTGGGCTCAATGGTTACCCCTAGTTGAATGGTGGTAGAACACTTCATACCATACAGCTACACACATGACTCCTTTTGAAGAGGTATATGGACAAAAGCCACCTTCAGTTCTCTCATATTTACCTGGTGTCTCGAAGGTCCAGAAGGTTGACCAAACACTTACAGTTCAAGAGGCTATTCTCCGTACCCTCAGAGAGAATTTGGTCATGGTACAAAATCACATGAAGCAACAAGCAGATCAAGGTCACTCTAAACGTCAATTTGCAGAAGGGGATCAATTGTTTCTTCAACTGCAACCTTACAAGCAAAATTCCCTCAAGGCCGAGCATTGTCAGAAGCTAGCGCATAAATTTTATGGTTCTTATACCATTCTCAAACGTGTGGGACAGGTGGCCTATCAGTTATCTTTGCCCAGTCATTCGAAGCTACATCCTGTTTTTCATGTTTCATGCTTAAAGAAGGTGATTGGAACTAAGTGCCAAATTCAAACCAACCTTCCTGAGTTAGCCGAAGAAGGATCCATTTGGATACAACCACAAGCAGTTTTGGCCCAGCGTGAGCTTTGCCTGTGTCAGAGAACCATCAAGGAAGTGTTAGTCCAGTGGAAAGATACAACTCCAGTAGATGCCACTTGGGAACCAGCTAACATTCTACTGCAATTTCCACATCTCAAGCCTTGAGGACAAGGTTGTTTTTAAGGGGGNAGGCCTTGCAATAAAATAGAATAAGTCGAATGTAAGAAGACCTAATAGAAGCTTCTGCTTCTAAAAGGATCTTCCTCTAGATGCTTCTTTTGATAGACATATTTAGTATAAATAGGAGTCGAGGGTATGAGAACCCTAGCTTGGATATTATTGTAATAGAGCTCTGCTCGACTAGAGTTTGCCCCCTCGAAGAGGCCCGTGAACATTGCTCTCAGAATCAAAGTGTTATTTATGTTTTTATTCTTATATCATTTTAGTGTTATTGTGGTGATTGTTCTGGTTATATTGTTGGTATTCTACCATTTCTATCATTTTATTTATGTTCTGCATACTTTTTATATCTGGTATATTACACTATGTGATCTATTCATGATAAGTTTGTGTAAATGAGTGATAGATGCTATATATATGAGCATATCCATAGAGTTGAGAGTGCGATGTGGAGTGCAAGGTGTGTAGAGAGTAGAGTGTGTGTGAGGAGAGGATTATTTTATGCTTAAGATTGGCTATTGTAATTCTCCCTTGAATAATAAGAAGACCGAATATCATTGCCCATGGTTTTTTCCTGCATTGGGTTTCCACATAATCACTGTGTCAATTGTGTGATTGTTGTTCTTGGTTTTATGTGTGTTTAATCTTGCTTGTTGATGCTCTATTTTTCTTCTGCTACCCAACAATGCCTACAAAGAAGGTAAATGTAGTAATGGACATTGAGGGTGCCTTAACTCCCCATAATCCTTCATTCATACTTGCCCCTGTGTAATACCCCAAGGCTGAGCCCCTTCTGAATTGTAATTATGTGTTATTAGGCTGGTGAGCCAAGAGGTTTTAAGAAGAAAGACTTATGTGTTATTAGGTTGGTGAGCCAGATGCCAAGGCCAATGAGCCTGATTTTTGTATATGTAATTATGCATAACATTATTAATAAAATATAAACATTGTTGCATGTCCACCAGCCACGAAGAAGAGTTATGGGGGACTAAGCTCCACTAGGTAGGGTAAGGAAGGGGGGCTAAGTATTGGGCCTAGGGGCTAATCTAGGGGGCTTACCTCTAGAGGAATAATATTTTAATATTATTTCCTAAAGACTAAGGTGAACATTATATGTTTTTTTATCCTAAGTTCCTGGAAGGTGGGACTTAAGCTAAATGGAGCGCATGCAGCTCCAAGAAGAAAAGTGTCGACCTGGGCGCATGCAGCTAAAGCGGAAGTGTCAGCTCATGTTGGGGGGTTCATGAGTCATTCTGCCATCATTCACCTGAGTTTGTTCTGCCATTCTGGCATCTTGCACGGGAACCCGTTTTGCCTCTGTGATCGACCTTGGCATAATCACGCATTCTGAAAACCAGAACCGTAAAAGATGACCTGTGTATTTTTCTGTGAAGCCAATCTATCCACACTTGCAAAGCCGAGTCTATACCTAAACCGTTTTGGGTTGTTGCCTTCTATTTTTCTTGAACTGTATTGACCTGCAGCATACCCTCATGCATCGCTAAAACCAGAAATGGGGATGTACTTCCTGTGTTGTTTCTTTTGAAGCCCAAGGCAATTGTAATCGCCTGAGTCATTTTGTGGCTTAGCGTTAGGTTGTTGTCTTGTTGGGTATCCATACCCATTTTTCTCGGTTGATGTTGTTGTTGTTGTTGTTGTTGCTATCTTCCGTAACTGTCTGTAGTTGATTCAAAGACTGGTTGAAGAGGCAAGTTGTCAAGCCTGTGAGTAGCTCTCCCAGGTGAGAGAGCCTGCTGGGAAGTGAGTTCTCCTAGAAGGGAGCCTCATAGCAGCCGCAGTACTATGAGAATTTTGGTCCAGTCTCTTGTTGAAGCCCAAGGTAAGGGAGGTGTACTAGTCAATGGACTTGTATTAGTGAAGGTTTATCCTCCTGGGGTGGAGCAACTGCGTGGGGAAAGAGGTTCTGTGTGTTGTGGGCGTAAGTGGCTCCTGGGATAAAAGATCCTTCCTGTTGCTTTGTGCAACTTCCTTGTTTTCCTTGCCAAGCCTAGATTTCCCTTTCCGGGTGGTGTTTAGTCCCATCTCGGGGGTGACCTACTGCTGAGATTGATGAGCAGCGTGGTCTAAGGCTGGGAGGTTCATGGAAGGTCTACACGTAGTCAGTGGATTACTCCAGCTAAAAGATAAGTATCATTGTTGTGCAACATTATGTATTTTATGCATGTTTTGTGATTCGTGTATGTCTTTCATGTATTCTGTTGCATGTATGAATTGTTGTTAATTCTATTTAAGTCTGTAAGATGGTAGTAACTCTATGTTAAATGTGTTAATTTTATAGAATGCATATCTATCATTTAAGATGTATATTTCGCATGGTAGAATTACCCAGTCTTTGGAGGGTTGGGGATGTTACAATATTGTATTAGAGCATGGTTACAACACTGAGCCTAGATGGGCCATGTTAGTGGAAGTTGAAACAAGAGTTTCGGAAGGAGTTTTTTTCGAAATGGACAAAACTCAAGTTCTGACCCAAGGTTTCAACGCGGAACCTGGATGGGCTGGGTAAGTGGTCATTGGACTCAAGGTTCAAGTGAAAATTATGTCTGGAGTAACCAATTTCGAACCTCAGAATGTTCCTAAGTATCAATAGGTTACCTTGGCCATGTTAAGAAGCTCATGAGGAGAAGTGTATCGTAAAACCACGACAGTGGTGTTGGACTGCAGAGTAGTGTGAACCGTAGGATCTGTTCGAAAGAAAAGGAAAACCCTTACGGTCGTCAAATCTGGAGAAAGTGCAGAAGGGTTAACCTGGAAGCCCTTCAAACTTTGCGACTTCGGTGAAGTTGATGTAGAATAATAGAAAGGTCGAATCCTGAAGCTCCAAAGCCCCGAAGTGGATATACACCTTAGATATGGGGAGAATATCTCAACCGTTAAATATGTGTCCAGTTAAGAAAAGGAAAATCACTTCGGAGGATTTCAAGTGTGGAGTGTGGCAAACTCCTGAAGTAGATCACAATCGTCTATTGCGAAGGACACGCATCAAGAGATCGTGTACTTCGAGTGGAAGTACTTCATGAGGAGGCAAGTGCTGTGAGTTTGAAACTCCCGAAGCCCGAAGAGCCGAAGTGGTGAGTCATGAGGACATCACCTAGAGGTGACATGGACACCTAGGATGTGTGCCGCGTGTCAGTGGGTTTTGAACCCGTGGAATATTTAAATGGAATTTGGAATGTGACACATGTCACCCATCTGAACGGGCCACGTATCATCTGCTAGTATTTCGCCATGAGGCATCCTGTATGAGCAGGGTTAGTGGGGCCTGAGGTTACGTAACGTAGTTAAAGGTCGAAGGACCCATAGTGGCGTTGATCACGATACATCAAGATCAGCATCCAGAAGGCATTGCGGGGACCCAAGTCGCTAGGAAGTTAATTATCCAAGGCGGTCCCACAATCCAAACCGCAGTTTCACCGACGGGTTACATGTCAACATCAAAAGAATTGTGGGATGAAAGGCGGGTAACTCCAAACCACTATTGCATGCCCCACAATTGGAAAACGTTAAGTGATGTAACGTAAGGACGTCACCAAAGGTGATTGGGAATGTTCGGAGATTAACAGTTTGGATGTGTGAATGCAAGATCCTCTGAAGCTCCGAAGTCCTGAAATCTTGGAACTCAGACACCTGAGGTTCCATAGTAAGTGGCAGTCATTGAATGTTGGGTATACGTGGACTATTGATCCACCCTACTTCGCGAGTTCGTTAATTCTAAACTCTGAGAGTCTATTGTGATGTATTATGAAAAATTCAGAACTCGAAGTCCCGAGTAAGCACCTTTTGATCTAGCACTTGGTCACGACCCATGGTCACGTGGGTTGGGGACTGAGAGGAAGGGGCTAGTACCTGAAAATTATTGTAGAGTAGAGAAAATCTCAGAAAGAAAATGAAATATGAATGTTTTTTCTTAAATCAGATTGTCTTATGAATGTTGTGGGATTTGTTAAAGAATGATGGCCTGACAAATTCCGGTTGATTTCACGTTGTGTTTGCAAAGTTCAACGAGTGTCAGGACTGCAGTGAATTTCCACTGAGTGCAGAGAAATGGAGGAGGCACATAATGCTTCCAGTTTAGAGAATGAAGTAAAAGGAATGGATGTCCATTTAGGAGTGGAAGAATCGAACTCCAATGGGCATGGAGGAGATATGGACAAGGAAGAGCATATGATGAAAATCATTGAACGATTGTAGAAAGATGCCCAGGATCACCGAGATGATAACAGAAAGCTCATGAAAGGCAGGGATCAACAAGGAAAATTCAACTTGAAGTTGATGCAGAGTCTGGAAAGAATCGAAAAGAAGTTGGATAAGGAGAGTGACTCAAGAAAAACAGGTAGTCGCAAGAACCTTGAGAGGAAAAGAAGATCAAGAAGCATTAGCAGGAATCATAATCACTCCCTAAAACATTCCAATAAGGAGGCACACAGTATTTCAAGTCCATCTCCTACAAGAAAGCATAGGAGATATGGAGTGGATGAACTGAAGGGTGAAATGAACAAGATTAAATCTCCTACTTTTGACGGAGAACACAAGAAAGATGAAGATGTTGAGACTTGGTTGTTGGGCACGAGGAAATATTTCCAACTGCAGAACTAGTCTTCTCATGCAGAGGGAATAATTTCCATTTACCAACTTAAAGGAAAGGCATCCATATGGTGGGAGCAGCTTGTGCAAGTACAGCACGTCAGAGAGAGGAATTTTACTTGGAGGGAGTTCAAGAGACATTTTGAAAAGAAGTACTTAACTAAGAGATACTACAACAGAAAGATGAAAGAGTTCTTTGAACTCAAGCTGGGCAGCATGGCCATTGATGAATATGAACGAAGGTTTTTGGAATTGTTGAAGTATGTTCCCTTCATCAAGGACGAGATAGTCAAAATTCAAAGGTATTTGAGTGGACTTCCATCTTCCATCAATGACAAGATCGAGTATGATGACCCAAATACTATGGAAGAAACTTTAAGGAGAGAAAAATTCTTATATGACCAGCAAAAATAAAAGCCTACTTTCCAAAAAGTTTAGGAAGACAAGAAGGAGTTTAAGAGGGATCAAAGGAAAAAGGGAAACAAACCACCATTTTTCAGGAATATCCCTCAAGGACAACCTGGTTTTAGAGAGCCCAGGAAGGCTAAAGTGGGTGGACAAATGCCAAGACAACCACCTATGGAATGTTGGGGCTATAAAGGAAATCATAGGTACAGATATTCCCCCCATAGGAATGACAAAGTGAGAACTGTCCACAATATTAAATAGGAAGAAACAATGGAGGACATGGGCAGTAGAGTACCAAGGATCTACGCAACCCCGGACAACAAGCAAGAAGAATATCAATTGCACATGATTGAAGTGGAAGGTATGATTAACAACCAACCATTTACTATTTTAATTGATTCAGGGGCTAGCCATAGTTATATAGATCCCAGAGTGGTGGAACGTTTTCAATTGTCGAGAAGAAAACATGGAAAATATTGGTTAGTGTAGCTGGCTACAAGAACCAAGAGAAAGGTTATGGAATTGGTTAAGTCTTGTCATGTGGACATGAATGGACTGAGCACAAAGGCTGAATTGAACATTTTTCCTTTAGGTTCTTATGACTGTCTAATTGGGATGGATTGGTTGGGCCAGCACCATGCCATCTTGGATTGTCATAACAATGCATTCACTTGCCTAGATGAGGAAGGGAATCGAAGAACAGTCCAAGGAATTCCCAGGGCAATTACTGTTAAAGAAATCTCAGCAATACACCTGAAGAAGTGCTACAGGAAAGGATGTCAATTGTTTGTAGCCCACATGGAGGAAGCACCTAAGGATAAGGTGTCAAAGATCGAAGACCATGAATTATTAAAATATTTTGAGGATGTATCCCAGGAGGTACCAGGACTACCCTCGAAGAGAGATATTGATTTTTCTATAAACCCGATGCCTGGAGCAACTCCAGTGTCAAAAACTCCTTATAGAATGAGTACACCAGAGCTGAAAGAAATGCAAATGCAGTTTGAAGAGCTTCTAAAGAAGGGGTATATATGCCCAACTGTGTCACCTCGGGGAGCCCCGGTCCTATCTATGAAGAAGAAGGATTGGACATTGAGATTGTGCATCGATTTCAAACAGTTGAACAAAGTAACTATAAAGAACAAGTATCCTCTGCCAAGGATCAATGATCTATTTGATTAGTTGAAGGATGCCAGTATATTTTCAAAAATAGATCTCAGGTCAGGATATCACCAAGCAAGAATAAAGGATGAAGACATCAGCAAGACCGCCTTCAGAACAAGGTATGGTCATTATGAATTCACAGTGGTGCCATTTGGGTTGTCGAATGCACCCATTGTTTTCATGTGCCTAATGAATGGTGTATTCAGGGACTATCTAGACAAGTTTCTCATAGTCTTCTTGGATGACATCCTGGTGTATTACAAGTCAGAGGAAGAGTATGAACAAAATCTAAGGATGGTGCTGCAAGTGTTGAGAGAGCACCCGTTGTATGCCAAATTGAGCAAGTGCTCATTTTATCAAAAGTGGATCCATTACTTGGGGCATATCATTTCAAAGGATTGTATAGTTGTAGATCCTGAGAAGATAGAAGCCATCAGGGAATGGTCAGCACCGAAGAATGTGATAGAAGTCAGATCCTTTATCGGTCTAGTTGGATATTACAGAAGGTTCATTGCAGTATTCTCAAGGATAGTTCACCCTATCACTTCCTTGCAAAGGAAGGAGAAGAAGTTTCAGTGGACAGAAGAATGTGAGAAGATCTTCCAGCGATTGAAGTAGATTTTAACCAGTGATCCAATCCCGAGGATTGCAGATCCAAATGAGGATTTGGTAGTATGTACAGATGCATGCAAAGAAGGACTGCGAGGAGTCCTCGACCATAATGGATTTGTAATATGTTATGAGTCTAGGAAGCTAAAAGAGCATGAAAAGAACTATGCCACTCATGATTTGGAGTTGGCGGACATTGTTCACACTTTGAAGAAATGGAGGCGTTACCTCATGGGAAGGAGGTTTGAACTGAGGACAGACCATAACTATCTGAAGTATTTGTTTGATCAGCCAAATTTAAATGCTAGGAAGAGTAGATGGTTAGAATTCCTTTGTGAGTATGACTTTGATATCAAGCATATCAAAGGAAAGGAGAACAAAGTGGATAATTCACTTAGCAGGAGAGTGCATGAACTACATGTTACAACCATTAGCATGTAACAAACTGATATTAAGGGAAGAATTTTGGAAGCTACAAATGTAGATTTGCAGTACAGGGATTTGGTAGCAAAGCTACAACATGGCAAGATGCTACAGAAAGTGGAAGATTATAAATTAGAGGTTGATGGAATAATTTTGTACAAGAACAAAATTTATGTACCTAATGTCCAGGACTTGAAACTTGTGATTTTGAATGAAATGCATAATGCGCCTTACGTTGGGCACCCTGGATATCATAAAATTGTGGCAGCAGTCAAGAGCCATTACTTTTGGCCAGGTATGAAGAAAGAAATTGCAGATTACGTCGCTAGATGTATGGAATTACATAAGGTTAAATCTGAGCACATGCACCCAACAAGGTTGTTATAGCCTTTACCCATTCTTGAGTGGAAGTGGGAGGTAGTGACAATGGATTTCACCACATGATTGCCCAGAACCGGCAAGAAACATGATTCAATCATGGTGGTGGTGGACAAGCTTACAAAAGCTTCCCATTTCATTCCATTAAAGACTACTCATAAGGAAGCTAACGGTGTTGATATTTTTATGAGGGAAATAGCACGATTGCATAGTATTCCCAAGACAATTGTGTCTAACAGAGACCCGAAGTTCACTTCAAAGTTTTGGAAAGGGTTATTCAAAGGGTTCAGAATGAATCTGAACTTCAGCACTGCTTATCATCCTGAGTCTGATGGATAGATAGAGAGGGTAAACCAAGTGATAGAAGATATGCTAAGGATGTATGTGATGGACAAACCATCTAAATGGGAAGAATACCTACACTTGGTAGAATTTGCCTACAACAATGGGTATCAAGCATCGTTGAAGATGAGCCCATTTGAAGCACTTTATGGAAGAAAGTGCAATACTCTAGTAAGTTGGGATAATCCAATTGATAGATCAGTGGTTGGGCCAGAGTTGCTCAAGGAAATGGAAGAACAAATGTTGAAGATTAAGAAGAATTTGAAAGCTGCCCAAGATAGACAAAAGAGTTATGCTGATAAGAACAGGACCCACAGGGAGTTTAAAGTGGGTGATCATGTTTTCCTGAAAGTGAAAGCTAACAGAAGTTCCCTGAAGCTAGGAAATTGTTCAAAGTTGGCAGCCAGATTTTGTGGACCATTTGAAATCCTATAAAGGATTGGACCAGTTGCAAATATGCTTTCATTTCCTGCATCCATGGCTATGCATAATGTGTTTCATATTTCATTGCTTAAGAAATATATACCTGATGCTAATCATGTAATCGATTGGAATGTGATTTAGGTGGAGCAAGAAGGTGTCTTACAAGTGCATCTGGTGCGTATACTGGACCAAAAAAAAAAGCAGCTCCAGAATCGAGCCATAGGGCTTGTAAAAGTCCAGTAGACCTGGTACGGTCCTGGGGACGCAACATGGGAGCATGAAGATGCTATGCGGGCAAAGTACCCACATCTTTTTGAAGATTTTGGAAATATTGTTGTTGTTTTGTAAATAAATTACACTGAGGATGGTGCAAAAATAAGGGGAGGGGATTTTAATACCCCAAGGCCGATCCCCTTCTGAATTGTAATTATGTGTTATTAGGCTGGTGAGCCAAGTAGTTTTAAGTTGAAAGACTTATGTGTTATTAGGTTGGTGAGCCAGATGCCAAGGCCAATAAGCTTGATTTTTATATATGTAATTATGTAGAACATTATTAATAAAATATAAACATTGTTGTGTGTAGACCGACCACGAAGAAGATTTATGGGGGACTAAGCTCCACTAGGTAGGGTAAGGAAGGGGGGCTAAGTATTGGGCCTAGGGGCTAAGCTAGGGGGCTTACCTCTAGAGGAATAATATTTTAATATTATTTCCTAAATACTAAGGTGAACATTATATGTTTTGTTATCCTAAGTTATTATAAGGTGGGACATAAGCTAAATGGAGCACATGCAGCTCCAGGAAGACAAGTGTCGACCTGGGCACATGCAGCTAAATCGGAAGCGTCAACTCGTGTTGGGGGGTTCGCGAGTCATTATGCCATCATTCGCCTGAATTCGTTCTACCATTCTGGCATCCTACACGGGAACCCATTTTGCCTCTGTGATCGACCTTGGCATAATCATGCATTCTGAAAACTAGAACCCTAAAAGTTGACCTATGTATTTTTCTGTGAAGCTAGTCTATCCGCACTTGTAGAGCCAAGTCCATACCTGAATCATTTTGGGTTGCTTCCTTTTGTTTTTCCTGAACAGTACTGACCCGCATCATACCCTCACGCATCTCTGAAATCATAAATGGGGATGTTCGTCCTGTGCTATTTCCTGTGAAGCCTGACACAATTTTAGTCGCCTAAGTCGTGTTGTGACTTAGCATTAGGCTGTTGTCTTGTTGGGTGTCCATACCCGTTTTTCCCGGTTGTTGTTGTTGTTTCTATTGCTATCATCCGTAACTGGCTGTAGTTGAGTCGAAGACTGGTTGAAGAGGTAGGTTGTCAGGCATGTGAGCAGCTCTCCTAGGTGAGAGAGCCTGTTGGGAAGTGAGTTCTCTTGGAAGGGATACCCGTAGCAGCTGTAGTACTCTGAGACTTTTGGTCCAACCTGTTGTTGAAGCCCAAGGTAAGGGAGGTGTACTAGCTGATGGACTTGTATTAGTGAAGGTGTATCCTCTTGGGGTGGACCAGGTGTGTGGGGAATGAGGGTTTGTGTGTTGTGGGCGTAAGTGGCTCTTGGGATAAAAGATCCTTCCTATTTCTTTGTGCAACTTCCTTGTTGTCCTTGCCAAGCCTAGAATTCCCTTGCCCAGTGGAGTTTAGTCCTAGCTCGGGGGTGACCTACTGTTGAGAGTGATGAGCAGCATGTTCTAAGGCTTGGAGGTTCATGGAGTGTTTGCATGCAGTTAGGGGATTACTCCAGCTAAAAGATAAGTATCATTGTTGTGCTACATTATGTATTTTATGCATGTTTTGTGATGCTTGTATGTCTTTCATGTAATCTGTTGCATGTATGAATTGTTGTTAATTCTATTTAAGTCTGTATGATGGCAGTAACTTTATGTTAAATGTGTTAATTTGATTTAATGCATATATATCATTTAAGCTGTATATTCTGCATGGTAGCATTACTCGATCTTTGGAGGGTCGGGGATGTTACACCCTATCCCTATGTTGGTTTGAGCATTGGCCTACCTATTTTACATTCTTAAAACCTAGAAGAGTTATAGTTTTTTGAATTGATGAACCAATGCAACAATCCTCTACGAAACATGAGATAGTCGAAATTTTTAGAGAGGGTTGTGTTCTTAAAACCTAGAAGAGTTATAGTTTTTTGAATTGATGAACCAATGCAACAATCCTCTGTGAAACATGAGATAGTGGAAATTCTTAGAGAGGGTTTTGATGGAATAACATGTTATTAGGTTTTTTCCCCTTCCCCTATGTTGGTTTGAGCATTGGCGTACCTATTTTGCATTCTTAAAACCGAGAAGAGTTATAGTTTTGTGAATTGATGAACCAAGGCAACAATCCTCTGCTAAACATGAGATAGTCGAAAGTTTTAGAGAGGGTTTTGATGGAACAACATGTTCTTAAAACCTAGAAGAGATATAGTTTTGTGAATTGATAAACCAATTCAACAATATTATGCCAAACATGCCCCTATGTTGGTTTGAGAATTGGCCTACCTATTTTGCATTCTTAAAACCCAGAAGATCTATAGTTTTGTGAATTGATGAACCAATGCAACAATCCTATGCCAGACATGAGATAGTCGAAAGTTTTAAAGAGGGTTTTGATGGAAAAACATGTTCTTACAACATAGAAGAACTATAGTTTAGTGAATTGATGAACCAATGCAACAATCTTCTACCAAGAATGCCCCTATTTTGGTTTGAGCATTGGCCTCCCTATTTTGTGTTCTTAAAACCTAAAAGAGTTATAGTTTTGTGAATTGATGAACCAATGTAACAATCCTTTGCTAGACATGATAGTCGAAAATTTTAGAGAGGGTTTTGATGGAACAACATGTTCTTAACGCCTAGAAGAGCTATAATTTTGTGAATTGATGAACCAATGCAACAATCCTTTGCCAGACATGAGATAGTCGAAAGTAGTCAAAAAAATTTGAGAAGGTTTTGATGGAACAATGATCTTATCATTATTCAAGGAGTAATAAACTTCTTATGATTATGATTATGATTATTCGAGGAGTAATAAACTTCTTATGATTATGATTATTGGAGGAGTAATAGTATGACTAGGCCTGAAAAATGGTTATTACTTCCACCATATTTTTGGTTGCAATTCCTAATCCTCANTAAGCGCTCCAATAGAAGTAATTTTTCATATTGAAAAAAAAAAATTAATGAAAGAATACCTAGTAAACTTGACTGAGCTTATTCCCCTTGAAATGGGGGAATATCAAAGTTGTCACTATAGATGGATATATTGTAGTAGCGAAAATTTTAGGGGCTATATATCATCAATGGGATAATTTTCCATTATTTTTTCAAACAAAGAAAAGATTCACCAATTTCTATTTTTTCTAAAAGTGATTTTCCCAAATTCTATAGAATAAAATTATTTTACCTTAAAAATAGCCCAAATTTTATAGAAAATATTTTAAATCATTAGGCAATTGAATGTTTTTACAAAAATATCACCAAACATTTTATAGTTTGCATATAATGGACTAGTAACATTCACCAAGGTTTCTACATTATGAGACAAATTTCCAACCTTAAAATTATCCCTGTAATGTAGTTTGAATCAAACTAACAAAATTTAGTAATATCACAATTTAAGTGTAGGACATGTGGATTTTATTATTGGAACTTATTGGAACCTAACTATAAAATCGTTGGTTAACTTGCAATTTCTCATTGTTTAAATTGCATTTTTGAATGCATAAATGGATTCAATGCCTTGAAAAACCCCCATTGCACTAAGATTGTGCAATCTCAACATCTGATATCTGCAATTCCAGAACACTAGGACTTATTAAAAGAAAATATTTGCAATTCCGGGACGTGAAGACTTATTAAAAGAAAATTAGGTTCATCTTGACACATCTTGTGAATTTATTTACTTCACTTTTGTGGTATTTCATTTCCACGCCAATTTTTGTATACATTTTCTACATTTAGAGTATGGTAATGATCTACGCAAAGTGTGGTTTTTATATGGTTTATTCAAAATGGTTTGAATTTGTATCTTTATTAAAATTTGGTAAAGCAAAAAGTGTATAGATGATATAGTTCTAAGTTGTTTTAAGATATTTCAAGTTTTTGGGCCAATTCAAAATCCCAGAATGAAAAAATTGTGCCCTTAAAACTTTGATCTATGAAATTATGCCAAACATTTAAATTTATGTTAAATTTTTTACCTAAAGCTTTATCAGAAATAATCTATTTTGAATAATTTTTATCTATGCAAAATACACTTTTTATCAATTTATGCATACAATACTTCCCATGAATATGTGTTCTTTGTTTTTATGTTAACAGTGTTTATGTTGAGTGTCAACATATGTCATACTTATCTTCACATATGTCATACTTATCTTCACGCATCTATTCAACGTGTATCTTAAAATTATATAGTTTGTAATAATGAAAAAACATTACTTCCCATGAATATGTGTTCTTTGTTTTTATGTTAACAGTGTTTATGTTGAGTGTCAACATATGTCATACTTATCTTCACATATGTCATACTTATCTTCACGCATCTATTCAACGTGTATCTTATAATTATATAGTTTGTAATAATGAAAAAACATTACTTCCCATGAATATGTGTTCTTTGTTTTTATGTTAACAGTGTTTAGGTTGTTCTTTGTTTTTATGTTAACAGTGTTTATGTTGAGTGTCAACATATGTCATACTTATCTTCACATATGTCATACTTATCTTCACGCATCTATTCAACGTGTATCTTAAAATTATATAGTTTGTAATAATGAAAAAACATAGAACACCAAAAAGAAAGAAACACCAACACTTAGACAAAAAGAGAGATCAAAAGATACACTAAAAACTAGACCAAGAGAAGAGACCAACAAATAACTAAAACATAGACTACCAATAAAAACAAAAGTGAAAATCAATAAATTAACAAAAACATAGGCTAAGAGGACAAACCAACAAATAGACCAAAAAAACATAAACCAAGAGGAGAGATCAACAAATAGACAAAAACATAGACCGACCGTAAACACAAGAGGAGATACCAATTGACAAATCTAAAGAATTCGATAGGTAACTTAACATTTCATCAAATCTTAGTGAATAATCTACTAACAATGTTCATATCATTTACCAAGCTTTACATATTATAGACATAATCATCTTAAAAAACTTTAGTGGATTACATTCATAACTCATCTTAGTGCACATTATTTTTGCAGAAATATGAATAACCATGCGTGAAAAGCTAGCTTGATATCCTATAGGACCATAAAAGAGCTTCAAACTCTACCTTAAAAGGTAGTAATTATCTCACCATCGGTAGGAATCACTCATCATGGGTAGGCACTCAATCAACACTTAACTTTCATGATTTGATATAGCCTCCCTTCTAACAAAATAAATTGATCATAAGTATATATATACTTTTATATTGAATTTAAAATACATATTACTTTTACCAAAGCTTAGGAAATTCAATATCTTGTGAGGGCATATGAGAGAATTGCATAAAGTGAAGATGACCACTATGGGAAAAAATAAATGGACCACAATATAAAAAAATATATACATTGTAATCCATATCATCAAGGTATCAACATGCCTTATTCACAAAGTCTTGTAAGTATTCACACCCATGTTCACATTGAGTCATCAAGATATCAACATGCCTTATTCACAAAGTCTTGTAAGCATTCACACCCATGCCCACATTGAGTCATCAAGATATCAACATGCCTTATTCACAAAGTCTTGTAAGCATTTCACACCCATGCCCACATTAAGTCATCAAGATATCAACATGCCTTATTCACAAAGTATTGTAAGCATTCACACCCATGCCCACATTCACTGAGAATGACACATTGACTGAGAATGATTTTTTTAGAATAACCCATATTTTCATTATTTTTATCGAAAATTTGTTTCTAAACTTCATCTTTACTCTTAGGGATAAGAAAAAAATTCAAATCAAAATTGTTCATGAAAACATTGAGGTTCTTGAGATTCAAATGACCACAAAGTAAATAAAACATACTTTATTCTTTATTGTCAAAGTACCAGCATGCCTTATTCACAAGATCTTGTAAGCATTAACATCCATGGTCCACAATGAGTAATTCAAAATCGATTCAAACCAATAATGGTTGTAAGACTCAAGACTTAAGTGAAATTCAAAAATAATGAGTAAGAAAAACATTAAGGACAATGCAAATTTTAAAGACTAATGCACAAAAGAGAGAAAAATAATTAAATAAAATAGAACAATAAGAATAAGAGAGGAAAAGAGAGATGAATGGAAATTGAAATATCAGTTTTTTGGTCTTCCCATTACTCCACCAACTCTCTTATATCATCTTTTAATTTGACTCTCAAAGGGATTTTTGTTGGAGCTTACCAAAATAGGAAGATGCAAAAAGAGCCATGAGCTACATTGTAATAGAGATTGTCAAAATATGAGAACCAATCAACCATTCAATGTTGGTTTTCCCATTTGGTTTTCCAACATAAATAGTGTGTTCTTGTGTGATGGGTTTTCTTTTTTTATTGTTTAATGTTATGCAAAGTGTGGTGTGTGATATTATTACTACCTATTTATGTGTTGTAGTGTATCTTATCCATATGCTAAAATCCAAAAATATATATCCTTCCTAATTTAGAAAAGGTATTAATACATTATTCATTTATTAATGTTTGGTCCTTTAATTACCTTTCATTCAAGAATTGAGTTTATTTTTGGATTAAATGCTATAAATTCCACCAAGACTTGCACTTGACTCACCTTGAGGAACTATGAGATAGTATAAGACTACATAATGACCACCAATGATAGCAACTTTGATATTTTTATCACAATGTAACCATGCTTTAAGTCTATGTTTCATTGGCATTATTGCAAATGATTTTCATGGCCAAATTTTTATGCCAAAGAATAAGGTCATTGTTTCAAAAGAAAGGAAGCAGAGGGTAGATCTCACAAGAGTCAAACATGCACAGTGCAATAAATGTCAATCAAGATGACATTGAAGAGGACCCCTCTATTCTACAGTAATAAGGAATAGAAGATGACCACTTTGTTCTATAGTAAAAAGCTTAGGGTTGAAATTCAATGCATGCTTCAATTTGTTTTTTAAATACTATTTGTGAACTCTATGTTGAGCACAAAAGGAATTACACATCTTGCTCATATTGGGTTGTAGAAATCACCTCTCCGAAAAATCATGTTCAATCTTAGACGAAGGGTATAATTAAAGATGCAACATTATTCCACCACATAATTATAGATAGTTCTATAAAGCATGTTGTTGGTGAAACATATATTTAATAGCAAGATATTCATGCAAACTCATTCCATGTGTAATACCCCTAGGCCAAACCCCAATTGTAAATGTACATATAGGCTAGTAAGCCATGATATTTTGGTCCAGAGTGTCATTGTAAATATGTTTTGAGGCCATAATGCTTGTGTGGTTATTAGGTCGGAGAACCAAAATGTTAAAATACCAATGCACCTATGATTGTAATATGTAATCACACTTGAATATTAATAAAAATACATAATATTGTAGACCAACAAGATAAAAGAGAATGAGCGACTAAAACTCCACTAAATGGAAAGGGGGTCTAAGGTTATAGGAAGAGGCTCTAAGCCAAAGGGGGATTAAGCCAAAGAAATATTATATTAATATTTCCCAAAGTCAAATATATGTTAAATTTATTTCTAAGTTACTAAGGTGGGGGAACGTTCCACAAGTGGGCCCAAGGTAGTTCCTAACATGAGAAGTGTCAATTTGGGAACATGGAAATATATTGTGAGAACTTAGTGTAATTTCCCAAGATTATTCCCATTATTCACTCATCATTCTCACCTTGACTCTTGCCATATGTACCCTTCTTTCCATCATGATTTGTATTTGTACTTTTTATCTAATTGGGAATTTATTGATAACCAGTAAGCTTGGGTAATCTGAGTTGAAGAAGCAGGTTGTTAAGCATGTGTGTACTTTGAAGAAGTAGGTTGTCAAGCCCATGGGAATTCTGTCTAGATGAGAGAACTGTTGGGAATCATTCCCCACTTGATGGGAAATAGCTACAGGACTCTGAGACTTTATGTCTGGCCTATTGTTGAAGCCCCAGAAGAGAAGTGGGGTAGTCAAAGGATCGTTGAGCAGAGAAGGGGGACACTTCCTGGGGTGGGATAGGCTATGGGAAATGAGAGGTTGTAGGATAGTTGCAGCAGTTGGTACCTTGACCTGCGTATTATTATGTTGGTTAGACCTTAGCCTAGCTTAGGAATCCTTCCCTAGTTGAGTTTCTAGTCCCAACTCGAGGGTGACCTGCTACTGAGATCTTATGAGCTGCAAAGTCTATGGCTGAGTGGAACATCTGAGGCATGCATGTAGTTGATGATTATTTTAAAAGATAAGTGTTATGAGACTATTAGTAGTTTATGATAATTCTATTATGAGACTATTATTATGTTTATAATTGCATTTTTCTGTTGTTATACTATATAAATTGTTCATATGTATATCTTTTTAATTTTAATTAATTGGTGTTAGAGGCAGAACTTTTGTGTGTGGCATTGCCCAACTTGGGACTAGGGATGCTACAATGTGGTATCAAAGCTCTAGTTTTGACACTGAGCCTGCATGGGCCAAACATAGAGCATAGAAGTGAAATTTTCAAAGTATACCTACAAAGTGTTTGACAAAATATCAGAGAGAAAATACTGCAAATTGTTTGACAAAATTACTGTAGTAAAATTGGGGAAGAATTTGCAGGGAAATTTGAAGAATTGAGCCCATGAGTTAAAATTCCAAAATTTTAATCTCTAAGTGGGTAATTTTGGGCTTGTCGCTAGCTGAATTTGAGAGTTGAAGAGCACCTGTGGTGAAATTGGGAGAAAATGGGGTGAAATGTGCAAAATCCCCAATTTCTATAGTGAAATCTATGGAAAATGTGATGGGAAAAGATCGAATTTTTGTGTATGGATGTTAAATTGATACTCACAAGGAATAATTAAGTTATAAGAAACTAAGTATAGAGCTCCAATGGTGACCTGAGAAAGGAATTTCAAAATTACGCATTTTTGGGCATTTTTGAAAATTCAGAAATTTTGTAAAATTGGAAGAATTTGGGTATTTTTTCATATGGTGATGTCAACATGACGTGGGATCCATGTTTCAGTTGACGTGGCATAAGCATGACATGTACTGCCATGGTGGCAACAGTAGCAGATGTGGCAGGTGGCACATGAGTCAGAGTCACAGTGGCAGGCACCGACATGCCTATGGAACCTTGCCACAAGACCTGTTGAACCTTGATGTGGGGGGGGGGCTNGACCCCCACCGATCATATGTCATTGGATCAGATGGGCGTGAAATTCTACGTGCATTAGGAATTGGGTGCGGAATAGGGCCTTCCAAACTAATAAACAAATAAGAAGGTGCCACATGGGATTTGGGGCCCAAAAGGCAAAGTAATGCACGTGGGGTGGAAGGAAGGGAAAATAGGAAAGGAAAAAGTAAGTAAGGGGAGATAGGAAGAATATTGAGGCTAACAGGGTAGGTCGACATAATCAAAGGCTGACATGGCACCACCTCGCGATGCTAGGTGGACCTAAGATGCCACGTCATCATCCCAGTTAGCTAAAATTCTTAGAAACAATACAAATTTGACAAATTTGATGGAAATTTATAGTGAATCTCAGGTCATTAACTTACAGGCCATTTTCAGAGGCCTAAACAACATTTTTAGAAGTCAACTTTTTACGAAAATGTTTTTCCTTCTAGGAAATACTTCCATGACATACAGTTTCTGCATCTAAAATGATACAACTTGGAGAGATATTTCTAATGAGATAAATTGTTCGTCAAATAGAGCTTGTATGGGGGAGTTACAGAAAAAATAGTGCAAGGTAATTTTTGGGTGTAGGTTCACTCCAGAGGCCATAAATTCTTGCTCATGAATCAGATTGGGGAACATGAGTAGTTTATGGAAATATCTTGAGCCATAGAAGACAACCATGAATTCATATTCAGAATCTGTGTTCTTAAAATGCAAAGGAGAAGGTAGAAGACACTTGTAGAATTCAATGCTAAAAGAGGTTAATCAACTAAAACTTTAGCAGGTTGTATCTAGTAGCTTAGAGCTTGGGTAAAGGTGAAAATTGGTCAAATTGTCCAAAA